>JAPYYQ010000127.1:0-180331 GCA_030522585.1 Anagyrus pseudococci | reverse complement strand
CACGTGCGTATCGGGAGCAGTGCACGTGAGGCAGAGAGTCCGGCGCTCGCAACTGTTGAGCGGCTGCTATACGCCTCTGACGTCGTATCCTCGGCTTTGTAAGGAGGCGCCGGGAGGTTCAAGGAAAAACCGGAACAGCGTGACAACGGCGTTTTTCGGCGGGCACACAAAGACGCGCGCGCGCGCGCCTATAGCCAGGGCGACGCTGAATTATGAACGCCGTCACGTGAGTGCGCCCCGGACAAATGCCCTCCCCTGTATATACCGGCACTCGCTTGTAGCCTACATAATACAGCACCGGCCGGTTTGCTCCTGGCTCTTTCTCGTCTTCCGCGAGAGAGAGACAGCCCGGCGATTTCGCGAGAGGCTGTGTGTGTGTGTGTAGGGGCTCTTTCTTTAGCGCCCGGCCCTTTCTTCCGTACGCGCGCCTCCTTTTTCCTGCGGGCCAAGGGGGAGAGCCCAGAGAAGAATGGCCCGTGAGATTGTTCGCCGATTGTAGGGCTTGTGCTCCTTTTTTTTTCGTCTTCTTCTTCGTCTCTTCTTTTCTTGGTGCGTCCCTCGCTGCTGCCGCTGGCGGTGCTGTAACTGGCACGTGAATTGTAACGTTACGCTTTCTCTGTATTTTGATTTCTGTGTTTGGTTTTTTTTTCTTAGGGGATGGGCTCTCGAGGCCATCGGTTTTTAGTCGGGTTTATTGTTTGCCGGCTTGATCTTTCCAGGGTGTATTTGTGGTAATTTATTGAGCGAGCGCGATTGTTAACAAGTGTTAAAATTTAAGCGCGCTGTGTTCGAGCTTTTAAAGCTTTTTATTTGGTTTTGATTTTCCTCGAAGCTTTTTTACATGACTGGCTGTGAATACATTCTCTTTTTTTTAACGATTATACCGTCGAGTTTAATTATAGCTCGATTCTTCCTTAACGACACGTGCGCTGACATTGAGCGTAAAGTTACCTTAGCTCATTGAATATGAAAGTTGAAAATAAACTTATTGACGTTCATCCCGATTAATCTGATGTAGCTTTAAAATTTCCCCCCAGTCGCAAGCAAGCCTCGCGCGCGCGCGCGCTAACTTACATTCCACTTTTTATATGGGTCACTTAGCTTCATCTCGACGGAAATAGCACTGACATTGCCAGTCAAACAAGAGAGTAAAAGCATTCCAGCTGGAGAATAATCAATGTTAAAAAGAGTCCTTTGTTGAAGCTGACCTTTCTAAAAATTTCATTGGCTATTAAATAATTTTCATATGCCGCGCTCTTATGCTCGGCGCATTTAAGTCCGCGTTATCCTATTTGGAAACAAAAGCCCAATGGTTTGAGAATTAAAAAGATTACGTTATTCGTGCTTTGACGAGATCCGAGGAAAAACCATAGGGATCGTAACCAGAGCCTACTTGATTTAACGAGATTTCCCCATTTAAAAAAAAAGAGAGAGCCCGCGAATTGCCGAGCAATTAAGAGGAAAAAGAAAAAAGGAATCTCGAGTCTTTTTCATTTGCGAGAGCAAACCGCTGTTGAGGTAAGAGTAAACGGCAAGCATCAGCAGCGGGGGGAGCTTCAAAGCCATAGCCCTGTGTATCCCACCGCAAACTGTCGTCCGTCTGTTTGGTTTTTCACTAAAGAGGAAACCGGGGCGGGGGGAGAAGCGCTGTAATTGAAAGCGAGACAATAATCCCCTTGGCTAGGCCCTGGGAGGACAACAAAAGGTAAATCAAAGGGCGCGAGAGCTCATTTAATAAACGGGATATGCCTGGCGAAAACAGTCGGGGGAGGAGGGAATGTCTCCCGGCGACAAGTGCGCCCCGAGAGCGTAATTCAATTCTTTTAGGCCGGCTCGAGGGGGTGAGAGCCCAGCGGTTTCCTCATCTCCGATGTGCTTGCGCACGTGCGACGTCAACTGCGACGAGGAGGACTATTAATTGATTGGCCCGTAGCGCTAATTCGTCGGATATGCCGGAGCGCGTCTCGGCTCTCTCTCTGCCTCGAGCGACCGCCTCGTCCGTGGCAGATGTTACGCTAATTACACCCACCCCCTCCTTCGCGGCTTCGGAAATGGCCGTGTAATGCGTTCCGACGCTTGATTAGCGTTCTTGCTGCACCGGTGATTGCCAGACGATTTTTAGTTCGATGGCTTGATCGATTTTCCTTTCCTCGTTTCGAATTGGTTTTTGTTTCTTTTACTCTCGTTGGAGATAAGAGAGCTTCGATCATCGAAAGTTATTTGTCACTTTTTTAAAATCTTGTTAGAGTTAAAGAGAGGAGAAAGAAAAGGATTGATTGGCGGCTAATACAGGAGAGGTCGGGACACAGGAGAGTCGGGGCAAAAAGCGGACATGTGTTCCGTTTGATTACAATTTTTTTTCGCGTGTGAACGCCTTTTACTATTCTACGCTCGATTTCTCGCAGGACATTTGCCAGATTGATTGGTAAAATAAGAGAGTGGGCGGAGGGGTTGTAGCTGTGCGAAAAATAAACTACACGCGTGGGGGTTTATATACGGAGTGTGTGTGGGAGGGGGCTGATAAAGCGAATTAGAGACGAGGGTGTTCGAGAGACAGAAACGCGACGGTCTGGATGGAAGGTTTTTATGGACGGATAAAGGAGTGCAAATGATATAAATGGAAAGAGCGTTCGTGGACTATGACAAAGAGGGCGAGAGAGGGAAACCGATCGCGGGAGCTAATGATTTGTTATTGAAAGAAAAACAATCTTCCTTTCCGTTCTGTTTATTTTCCGTTTTTCATTTATCTGGAAACTCGCATTTGGGCTAGTTCGCTATTTCTCTCTGTTCGTTGTATTTTGTTATTAAATTGATTATCGATTGCTGTTTATACTTACAATTGTTTTCCATTCGCTTTTGTTCGTCAGTCAAACAAACAATAAGGGAGAAAAAAAATGAAAACAATGTTTTTTTTGTTTTTACTTTTTTTTGTTATCGAGATAATTGGTTTATCAATAATTGCGAAAATCTCAGCAATGCATTGTTGTCGGAGGCAGTGTTTTTTTTTATCGAATCGCCGAAGTGGAAACTATCAGTTTACAATGGCTGCTTATCCGGTCCGAGTCTGCCCAGTGGCGAGGTAAAATTGCCAAATACTCGGGAGGGGCTAAAATCGACATAGTTTTCGTTTATCGGGAAAAGGCTTACTCACCAAGCACGTATACCGATCCTTGACTATTTTCGAGTCGAGCGATTTTGAAAATTTGATTTTCGAGCCTGAGCTGCCCCGCGGGCGCGAAGTCTCTGCCGCGAAAATCCTTTCAATTTCCGCTGGCCTAGTGCGCGGCTACGTCTCTCTCGCCTCGCTGGAACGCTCCGTGTAAAAGGCTCTGCCTTTAGGCTAAACGAGATTAGTCGTATTTTCACAGACGGACGATTTTCCGCTCGAGCGGCGTACTTTTTCAAAAGCGAAAATGACGTGGCATTAGTTTTAGAGACGCGTCGCGGCCACTAGTGCCATTTTATTTTGTCTTGAATTACCAACGCTTGTCACGGTAATACTTATCGTAAAAACTTTTAGCGGATAGAATTTTTACGCGGTTTTAACGTGTGATAATTTGGGATTCAATTCGAAGCTGGCCATAACTTACGCTCAAGCCAAAATTTTGCACGCGTTTTAAATTTAACCCTTGCAATTTAAGAGATGTAATTTTATTTTTAGGACCCAGTTGCGCGCGAGGGACAGAAAAAAAAACTGTTAAAAGCTGGAACATTCCAAATTACGAAGTAATTGGGAAAACTGCGACCTCGTTTAGCCGTTGAAAAAAAGAAATAGAGCTCGCCCGGAGATAAAGGAAATATTATGCCCGCGAAATTTTATATAATTAAAATTTTAATTACCTTATTCAGGCGAAATTACGGCAAAAATGCGCGAAACTTGAAAAATAATGCTCTCTTTAGCGATTTTTTCTCTTTTTTTTCCCGTAAGACGGATCAATTGTTTGGCTTCTCTCTTCTTTAATACGTCGGGTCGGGGATGAAAGAAAAATCTCTCTCGAGCAATGGAAATTGGAGCATTTTGACCGTGTACAATTTTCCTCTCTTGGTCCCGGGCGCGTGCATTGCGGCTGTATAGCCGTCGGGAGGAGGGGGGGCGGTGCAATCGTCCGTGACAAAAGAGCCGCGGAGAAAACTGGGCCGGGACAACGAGAGTCGTCATTGAGAGGGAAAAAAGGCCTGCCGAAGAAAAGAAGTTGATGCGCCTCGGGAGCTGTTGCAGATAAATCGCGACTCCTTTTGTCAGCGAGTATCGATCCCCCACCCCCTCCTCCTCCTCCTCCCTTGCTATTTTCCTTCACGGCTCGGTAAACGACGTAGATGCCCGGCCCTATTTTCGTACACAGCGAGGGACACGAGGGTTTCCGCACGCGTGTTTTAGCCTTTGCTTAACGATCGATTTTGAGGGCTTAATTTTCTGACCGTCCCCCCTCCCTCCGCCCCTACGTGTCCGACTACGTTATACACCCTTTCCTGTTTTCGCTCACGTATTTTGCTTTCGCATCGCAAGCTTTTTCCCCCCGGCGTCCGATGTTTTAATCGCTAATGGAATAGCCCGGGCCGTTTTAATGAATAACGATTGCGCCTGATTTCCCGTAGCGCCGATTGATTTCGTATTATGGATATACTACATCGGAAGGGTCGAAAACGCAATGACGGAAGCGTTATATGGACGGGCTTTGTTTTCCCCGTCCCCGTCATCGATGCGTAAATAGCTGGTTAAACACGCGTGTTACAGTTTCGCGCTTCAGAATGCCGTAGGGACGACCGTAGGGGGGGGGGGGGACGGGATAGCAGAGGCTCTGGAGTTTATTTAAAATATGCAACGCAAAATTCGGTAAGGTCGCGGACTCAATTAAAATCGAATAATCAGCGGAAATATTATTCGCCCGGAAAATCTACTTGGCCGCAGAGCTTCACGTGTGCTTGTTATTGTTTACCGTTATGCGCGCGTAAACACGCGATGCCCCGGCGGAATATTAAAAGCGAGTTGCATAACGACGAGGGAAATTTAAAAATCGAACCTGACCCCATAATCCCCCCGAACGCGTGTCTCTATTATTCAGTGGAATCCGCGGCATTTTCCGCTCGACCGCTAGCCTAGCGCTGCGCGCGTTCGCCGCGATAATGGCACGTGGCGTTCGCGCCTGATCCTATAAAGACCAATCGTGAAAAGAGAAGGGGGTTAGAGGAGTGGCCGGCGGAATGGGAAAGCTAGCGCGGGTGCATACCGAGCCCTCCCCGGGGGAAGCGACATTCCGCGTAACCTCCGGCAAATCCAATTTCTCGTCTCGTTACATCAGCGCGTGCCGCAATCCATTGTTGCTCCTTGGATATCCTCCTACTTCCCCCCCCCCTTCCTTCTCAGGCTTCTCGAGTCAGCCGCAAAAGTACGCCGAGGTGGCAGCTGCTCCTGGAATTTACGCGAGAATCGCTTGTATATCGATTTCCGCATGTTTTTCGCCCTCTTCGCCCCTATCTCGGAATATGCTCTCTCGATGATACAACGATCTTCGAATAAGAGATTTCATGCGAGTGGAAAGCTCTTTTTTCCGTTGAAACTAGCAAAAAACTGAAACCTATGCTTACTCTTCCCTCCATTCGGTTATAGTTCAAAAACTTTCTCGACCAGTAATGGTTCCTCGCTCGCGATCAGCACATCATTCGCTAAAGGCCACTCTTTCCTCTAGAAATTTTTGCAGGTAAACCTAGGATTCGAACAAAAAATGAGATGTAGAGGGTAAAGAGGAAGGCTTGGTAAGGAGAAAAAAAAACGGCGCGAGTCCTTGCTCAGCGCTGAAAAAGCACATATACATCTCGGCGGGCTAAGCTCTCGTGATAAAAAGAACGGGTAAAAGCGGCCCTGCAGAAATAACAGAGAGCAAGTACAAGAGAGAGAGAGAGAGAGAGAGAGAGAGAGAGAGAGAGAGAGAGAGAGAGAGAGAGATAGGGGAAAGGTGGGGAATAACGAGGAGGGGATATACCCGATGCCGCCGCGACTTAATGAATTCTCGCGAGAGATTCAACGCCCTGCTGGGACCTTACTCCTTGCTAAAACTTCAGTACCGCGTCGGCTTGTTCCCTTCTTTTTTTTTCGTCGTCGTCTGTATCTCGAGGACCGGACCGCTGGCCAAGCGGAAACTCAAAGGGCGCTGTGGGCAAGATGTGCGCCGCAGGCTGGTGTTGGCCAGCCCAGTCCCTTACCTTTGCCGAAATCTTCTCCCTTCTTCTTTTTTTTCTTTTTTTTATCGCTCTTTCGAGGGCTGATCGCCGATTGCGTATCGAGATAGTCTTGGTTCCTGCTCGAAGGTTTGATCCTTTCTTTCCTTCTCTCTCTTCGCCTTAGCTGGGGTGAGTTTCAATTTGTTCGTTTCGCAAAAACGTTTGAATATTCGCTTAATTTTTCGAAAGTTTACCCAACCAACTATTAATCTCGTTGGAATCTGGTAAAAGGTATACATATAAGCCCGCGGGCGAATTTTTATTAAAAATTTCAAATCATCCTTACGCTCTGAGAGGAAGCTCTCTCGAGTGCTGTGTTGCGTTAGCGGGTAACATGGTAATTAGTTTGAAAAATTATGCAGGTCTTTTTTTCCATACTCCCCGTGTAATACAGGGAAGGGTTGAAAGGTCTGTAGGTTAATAAAGTACACTTGTATATGCACGTACGTACGAGCTTAGATTTTGACGTTGAAACTTGAAAAGCCTTGGAAAAGGCTCGAAATTCATTCTCGGTTAAAGTAACTAATTCCAAGTCTCGTTTACCGCGTAACGTTGCCTGGGTCTTTACCCACAAATAACCCCTTCTTTCACCCCTACGCATTATTTTAACAAACAAGCAGCGCTGAGAAGAAAAACTCGTAAAACAGCGCAACCAACTTTTTTCTTTCATCCGCGTAACGCGGTCTACAGCGGCGACTCTGCTTTTTAATCACTTTTCATCCGTCACGGGCAAAACTCTCCCGTGAAAAAAGAAAAACTTTCGTCAACAACCAGGTATAACCGCGCGGTTCGTTCGTCGAACGAGCCGAAAAACTTTCACAATATCGAATCCTAGATGAGGGAAGAGGGAAAAAAGTCCGGGCCAAATTAATAATGTAAAGAGAGAGGGAGAGAGCCGCGTGCGTCTTGAACTTGCTATCGGGGATAAATCGAGCGGCGCTCGAGGCTGGATAAATGACCAGAAGCGTGTATCCAAGCGCTCGTCATTTCGCCGGCTGCTTTAATCACGGATATTACTGGCGTTTATTGAGTTACGCCTGTAGCAAGCCTCGTGCTTTCTGCTGCTACTGCGAAGGGATGGAGAAGCAGCCCCTCGTTGCCGAGCTGCTCCTGCTTCGCTTGCGCAGAGTCATGCCGTTATCCCCGTCTCGGGGTTTGGTCAGAATCCGTCGATGCTTATCGGAAAATGGGAAATGATACGTTTTCCCCCGCTAGCGCCCCGGACGTCGGGCGAAGGGCAGGATTTTTATGACGAGGAATGAGTCTGATTTGACCCTTGGTATATCGAGGCGAATAGAGTTGACCGAGTGTTCCAAGAAATCCGCAACTTTTAGCGAATATATAAAAAAAGTCAGAGTTTAGGCGAATAAAATTTTATTCCAGCATTTAGTTTAATATCGATGAGCAGAATTTAAAATATCCTCCGACATAATGCAATAACGAAACTCGGCGCAAGAACTGCACATATGTCCTAGCCCCTTTCAATCTCGATCAATCAGCTCGGCGTTCAACCCAAAACGACGAGAGAGAAAGAGCGGGGAGAAGAGTCGGACTCTCGGTGAGATAGGGCAGTCATTTCTTTACGCCCTCTTGCACCTCCTCGGGCGAGTCCTCGACATGCCGGCGGAAATAAAACGCGAAATAAACGTTTCCGGGGGACAACGCGTACGACGTCCCAGACGAACGGGGAACGGCCAGGGATGAGAGGAGGAGGGGGGGGGCAACGTAAGATCAATATTGGTAAGTCGAAAGCCTGGGATTTAACAGCCTCCCCGTTTTTGCGTTTCTCGATTTCCATTCTACCTCCTCCCCATTCGCTGTCGCGTTATATTGATCCGGGCAATCGTTTCGCGGTCAGCGCTTCTACGATTAAAACTCGTTTACCGGCTCTTTTGATCGTGCGTTACGCGCTCGGCTATTTGCCTACGATAAATTTAATTTGCGCGAAACTTTATCTATGCCTGGCTACGCGCAATGCATTCATGCGCGATAGCTCCCGTTTTTTTCTTTTGTTTTTGCGTTAAGTGGCCCCTCGCTTTTCCGGCGCAATAAAGGTTTTCAAAGTTATTTTCAAATTACGCCGGTGTCTTGGTAAAAGGTTACGCCGGTATAGCTTCTATGGATTACAGGAGTAGCTTAACTTATCGAGTAATTGTTTCGAGCGAATGGAGTTATTACGCAGTTAATACACTTTTCAACATTAATCGCTGTTCTAAAATTATTCTCGTTCGTTAACTTTAAGGATTATGATTGACGTTAAAAATTCAATGTTCCATGAAGTCTAAATCGAGAACTTGAATTGTAATCGAATTGCAAAACTAGATAGCAAATTACATATCGAATTTTCTGTGTCGTATAAGTTATCGGTAATAGAAAATAAAGTTGATTAACTTGATCGATTTTTCGAAGAACATTTTGACTGAAGTGAGAAAACGATGAGGATCTCTGATTGTACGAGAAGAAGGAAAAAAAAAGTAACGAGAGTTCAATGGAATTCTGAATTCGGTTTTATGAGCATGATAATTCCCGGTGATTCCTATTCGGCTTCATTGAGCCGTGAAAATCCGATTTGGAGCTCAATAGTTTCATTACAGTTGCTAGTTACGACATTGATTAGTTTTCGGGCTACATATAGAAAATCGTCGGTTATTCGATTCAATTGGCAAAGTGAATTTTTTTTCTTCTATACGTACATTGATTGTTTTTTTTTTCATCTTCCTATTAAATACACCGATGAATTTCGAATACAAAAATAATGTTTATCGAAACTGTGGAATAAAGTATTAATCAGACACATGGCTTTAGTATGATGTGGATAGACCAGTGCTCCGGCATATTATGCCGCTAGGCCTGTGGCATCATCAAACACTCGCCCCAATCTCCCTGATAAGTCTAGTCTGTATCCATTTATGTGCCATCCATGTCGATCTATCGGCTCACGATAATCATCCACGACAGTGGGAGGAATTGAACTCGCTTTCCGTCGACTCATATCACCCTCCGTTGCCCGTGAAAATTGACAGATTGACGTTCAAGTCGAAGGCAACGTCGTATAATCTAGCCTAGACAAGGATAAAAAAACAAAAATGCTTTGTTGATCCAGTCTTTGGCATTTCTTTAAATCAACGTTCAAGCGTATCGTCGCAACTACTGTTACAACGAGAAAATACAAAGCTTTCTCTTTGAGAAAGCAAAACAGCTGTTGGCTGTAAGTTAGCATCTCGGCGCTTACCGCATCAAAGCTTTGCTCAGCGCGGAAAGCTCAAGTTTCCGAAGAGAGAGAGAGCGCGAAGCACCGTGACGCGGATCTCTGGGCTCTCAAGCCCGCGGAACTTAATTAAGAGAAACGTAGGCGGCAGACGGTGCCAGGGCGCAAGAAAAAAATGACAGAGGCTGAAGTCTCTCTCTCTCTCGAGGGGCTTCCCACCATCTTCCGTTGACTTGCCTTAGCGCGCGCGGCAGACTCTACCTATATATACCCTTCCCTCCAACCCCATAAATATTAATGCGAGATAAACTTGTTACACGCATCGAACGAGCCCCGTATGGCTCGCGCTTCGATCGAGTCTTCGTGGCTCAGCTGCCTGATTCGCGCTCCAAATGAAATTACGTCTCTATGAGATGGGCAGTGGGGTGAGGAGGGGGTTGTACGCTCTATAGCTTTGGGCTCTCTCTCTCTCTCGCGGCTTGTTGCGGGAGCTTTAAAAATGAATTATTCAATTAGCCACTGGATTTTAGCGATTCCGTTTGCTTAGCGAAATAGCCGCGCGTCCCTCTGCCCTGAACTTTTCTCTCTCGCTGGCCGTGAATAAAACATCGGGTCGCAAGTTTTGCGGCCAACAGCGTCGACAGCACTTTCGGGAGAGAGAGAGAGAAGTTTTATAAGTAGAATCAAGTTTGTCGGGCTTTATTTAGTTTAGACTTGGGTTGGATATGTAATTATAAATCGACGGTTTAAATTGAATGAAGAAACTGAAAGTCTCGTTTTAGTTGAAGTACCTACTGGACTTCACTATTTTTTTTATTGACGTTGTAACCGAAATAATATAGGGAGGAATAAAGAGATCTTTGACGAGTAAGTGCGTGGCAAAACGTTATTGGCAGTTGCTCGACAGGCTAAACTTTTGAAAACTTCGAACCTACACTTTTATCATTTTCGACCTGTCTGTCTGCCCTACCTTTTCATCGTAATGTAGTGAAGTCAGTCGATGCACGTACTTTATTGTGCACATATACTTTTGCCGCGGAGAATATATGGTTATCCGGGGAACATTGAGAGCATCGATTATGGGACTCTCGATATATATAAAGTGTACTAAGCGATTCCGACATGCTATCGAACAACAACCATAGTGGTAGCATTTTGTGTGTTTCTATCCATACATACTCGAGTCGTTTTCTGGAAAGAACAAAAATTTGGGCTAGGATTATTCCGTGGAGACGGAAATACAATCGCTAAACTCTTTGCCACACGTTGAACTGGCGCATTAGCTCGCGCTTGGTCTCTCGGTTGACACCCTCGGCGCCGTCACTGGGTCGTTTACCTTAAAACGCTTTATTCACTTGGAGCGCGTCGTGCCTCGGCACATAGACACACACTCACATACACACTGAGTTTTTCATCGCTAAGCATCCGAAGAGGCGTGAGAGAGAAAGGTAGGGTGAGGGAGCAAGCGAGAAATCGCTCTCAGGCACATTATACCCCGTTGGCCCGTAATGGAAAGGTGGTCTGGGGTAAAGGCGTTGAAAAAACCGAGTGCCTCCGAAACAGGGACAGTTCATCAGCTAAGAGGCGGCCGGCGCCTCTGTCCCAGATACGAGATGAACGGACCGGCCGCTCTTCACCACCCCCCGGCCCTAGACTCCCTCCTTCCGCTCTCTTTAATGCGCGCGCGCGCGCGCATCCGTCTCCGACTTTTCTTTCCGCGTACGCGTTCTTTCTTTTTTTTTCCACCCTCTCCCACCCGCTTCATCGCACTTGCCCTCCCCTCCCCCCTTTTTCATATAGAGCTGTGTTAAAAATGGGCTCTGGCGCGCTCGAAAAGGGCTTTTTCCTCTTCGGAGCACTCGCGGAAAATGGGCGCGGCCGAATGAAGCACTTCGCCTCCCAGCCGGGATTCATATACTAATTCGAAGCAAGCTCGGGCTGTACGCTTGATATGGCTCGCGTGCAAATCGACGACGACGGCTACGGATTTCTTTTTTCTCACGCGTGCCGTTACGAACTTTTTTAATCGAATAATCCACGTCTGGAAGTTGCTTTTTTTATTCTTTCTTTCGTTGTAGTATTTCGTTACGCGGGGTTTGGCTGGAAATTAGCGGTATAGCGTTTGGGAAAATTTGAAAATTCGTTTAATGAAACGTACCCAGAGTCGTTTACTTGACTTGCGCGCGCGTTTGTTTTTCAATTTGTTTTATGGAAAATCAAGCAATTTCCCTGAGCTTAATTTGACGTTTAAGCACAAGAGAAAAAATGGAAAGAGAGAAAAAAACGTTTTTGATGTCTGGCTTCTTTCAAGATATATACCCACGTATATACTTTTCCTTTGCATCGGCTGCACGAGAATAACGCATGGCCTATTTTTCTCGACTCACGCAAAGGCCTGTTCTTTTTTTCTCTCTCTCCTCTCTTGCTGTCTCTCTCTCTCTCTCTCTTCCTTTGTCCGCTTTTTTTCGCTAATGCGGGCTAACGGCAAGTAGCGCCGGGATTTAAGCCTGAAAAATTTCCTCCTCCCCCACCGAGACGGCCTTAATAAACTAAAAAATTCAAGGCTTACGGCCCCTTACATCAGCGAGATATTTTGCAAATCGTAAAAGGCTTGAGGTTGCGTGCACTGCTTTATTTTTGCGTCGATTCGCGCGTCGGGGTAATATCGACCAGAGTCGCGAAAGCCAATTGCCGCAGTGTAGGCAGGCAAATTAGCAGCAGTGGCAGGGAGGAAAAAGTGGCTTGGCTTTGCACGCGCTCCCGTAATCACGGGGGTTATTAAGCGCGATAATTGATTGGTAGGAGGAGGAGCGAGCTGGCGTGCAAGGAGCTAGGCTGGTAATCAACGCCCGGGCTGTTTTACCTCTGACTACCGCTTGGACTCTCTCTCTCTCTCGCGGCGTTTGCCACTTTACTCGCTCCTCCTACCACTCGCGGTTCTTTTTTTTTTTTGCTGTTCCCCTTTTTTTTATCTCGCTCTCTTAGTCCCCTTTGTTCCACGTTTTAGGCCTGTCCATTTTGCATTTACATCTGACCCACATCTGCCTCTGCTTTTGTTTTCTGTTACTTCCTTTTTTTTTAACTTTTCAAAGTTTGCGCGCGCGTCTCTGGAAAAGACGAGGTTTGAAAATTTTATGCGCTCAAGAATACCATTGAGTTTTTCCAACTACAAACGTCAAAATGTTTCGTAGTCCCTTGGTAAAATCAACTTCTTTAATATTCTAAGACTAAATTTTTATTTTTAAGCAATATACACACAGCTTTATCTATAATCGCGAGAATATTTATTAGATTTAAGCGGATTTAACTTATGATTTTCCGTTTCGCTATAATACAGCCGCGAAAATTTGGGTCAAAGTAAATCCCTCCCCCATAACTGTTTAAGCAAGGGCCCGTGTATATACATCGGGAGTTTCCAAACTAATTAGTTATGCATCCGTAAGCGTCAAGCCGTGTCCCGAGCCGTAAAAACTTTAATGGCCATTTCCTTAACTTTGCCGCGTTATAAATCACTTATAGCCGGCAAGGGCTTGAACTTTCCACGAGAAAAAACGCGTCCCACGCACGCCCGAATGATCCTTTTAATAAACACAGCCTCGCTCGGAAATGCCCCGATAAGCCAATAACTAAATTTGCAAAACCCCCCCTTACCTTCGAATCCTTTCGTTCAATATTTAAAATACAGCCGCTGATCAGCTTAGGCAAAAGACCTCTAACGTTGTTTAGTCGCCAAACATTTGCGTTGGCAGGCCCGAGGAAACTTTGCGAGCGCATTTCCATTCTCGTTAAACTAAAAGGTGTCCGCCCGTAGGAGCTTGTCTGCCTTTTACTTTTCCAACCCCGGCAGCGTCACGGCGCGTTATCTCGTTTTTCCACGTACTCTTCATTATTTTCCCGATTACCTCGTCTCCATCGGCCTTATTCTTTCTCCCGCTCCTTTTCCTATCGCGACGTACGACTCTCGCTCGGCTTCTTCATTCAGCCCAGGCAGTCACTTAATTTTCCAGGGGCGCTGCTTTTTCTTCGCCACGCGACCAATCAAAATCACCTTCTCGCCGTCTTCTTTCATTCGGCTTCGATCCGCGCTGGATTAATAATGCGTCTCGAATAGGGGTTTTCACACCGCTTGTGCTATTCCAAACTCCGCGTTCTATATCGCCACTAGTGCGAGATTGAGAACTAGAGAAGGGAGGAGGTGGCCGGATATAGAGCGGTTATTGGGACGGCGCGTGTACTTTTCTGTCGCGCGCACGCAAGCTCTCTCCTTCTCTCCGACTTCTAATTACGACCGGAGAGCAAGGCACAAGTGCCTCTCGAATTACCATTTTAACGAGTGCCGCTGAGCTATACCGCATCTCTACGACTATTCGTTTCTACTCTCCCTCTCCCTCTCTCTCTTTTTCTCCTCGGGCTTTCCAGCGCTTTTCGGACCGAGAATTTCCACGTGCCAATCAAGCTCTACTCGCTCCGGCTTCCCAGGAATGTAGTGACGCGATTTTTTTATTTCTTTCTTGTTTTATTTCTGCTATGAGAAACTGCCTGGCTTGGAATTGTTTTTTTTTTCTGGTTTCGATTTATGAGAATATAAAGGTGTCGTCGCTGAATCAATAAAGTATTTTCTCCGCGCTGCCATTTCAATCTTGGGACTCTACTCGCAGTCTAGGTATATCTTGAATTGAAAGCTAAGATCGTGTGGAGAGTAAGAGGGAAAAAAAGCGAGTGAGTTTGGTGTCGTGCCAAGCCAGCAAATGTGTATAAACCTATTTCGACCGCGAAAAGTTTTTTTTTCCCTTTCACATACAATGGTACAGATAATTTTGAAACTGTTTCGCTATGCTTCTCGTAATAAAGACGACCACCTGTAAATTTAATTAGAGCTCTTAGAAGTTTTAATTAACCAACTCGAACTGCAGGTTATAATTTTCGGAGAATTTTTCGAGTACCAATGAGACTAGAGGCGAGTATGGTCTTTTAAATAAATTCTTGAGTGCATCTACATAGCGCACTTGCGCAAGGCCTATAAATCGCGCGACTTTTATAGCCTGTATTTCTCGCTCGACGCGATATTGCTTCCGATCCACATGCATTTCGCCCTCCCATAAAATGGACAGCATCCTATTCTAAGCATATCTCTCGTGTCCCCTAGCTTGTACCTGTTTAAAAAGAAAAAAAATCGATCGATTAAAAGTATGTCCCAACAATCGTAGGAAGGACAATTTGCATCGCTCTCTCGTATATACCAGGAGCTAGTCTATTGAACCGCGTCGCGCTGGATAATAATGGCAGTTCAAACTAAAGCTCCGTACGGCGGCCCCGTTGTTCCGCTGCTGCGGCACAGCTGAGCGAGAAAGAGAAGGAGGCGCGAGACTATACAACGAGTGAGAGAGAGAGAGCGTGGTTAAGCGAAGCAAGCTGCGTAGGCGTGTGGGCCGATCGCCTCGTGGCGATTTAACGAGCCGCATCCCGCCGAACAAACACCCGCCGATAGCGCCAGTCAAATTGGACGTTCAGCCGAGAGCGCCCGGGAGATAAAGCCTGCGTACATCCCCCCTCTCTCTTTCTCTCTCTCACTCCCTATGGTCCGATAGCCCGTAAATCCCAGTAGCGCTCCTAAATCTTGCGGAAATTAGCGCGGATTTGGCGGCGGGCGCGGGTAAAAGTGCTCGCGCGTTACTGCCGGAACACCCCCTCCCCTCTGGTTAATGAGATTTTAATGGATTGCAGGGAACTCGGGGATGGGGGGCAGGGGCTGCAAAGGGACGTGTATATAAGCCCGGCGTGGTTCAGCGTCAGCTGGAGTCGTTTGAGGTCTGCCGAGTGGTTTTTGTCGTCGTTATGCGCTCGCGCGCATGCACACGAGCCCAGAATTTACGGGTCCAGCCGACTGGAGGCTTGTTCGAGGATTAGTGCGGCCCTTTTTGCCGCTTAGCCATTGTTTCTTTGACGAATGGGATGCGCGACTGTCCTGCATACTAACACCGGGGGTTTATTTTTTCTGTCTATCCTTTAATAAACAAAAGCAAAATTTTTATATTTATGAAACGTATATGCACGGAATCGTATTGATTTGTAATTGTCAATAAAGTGGAAGACGGTCGTAAGGCGGAGCTACTTCGTACGGATGTGTATGCCCAGGAGGGTTTGCTCTCTTCGTGCGCGGGGCCCATAAAGATTTAATTGACACTACACCCTGCCCATTTTTCGCGTAATCACACAACGGACTTGCTTGCTGGGAGGGCTAGAGAAAGGGCGCAAGGGAAGGGGAAGCGGTTAACGATTTTCCCAGCTCGAAGCTGGTCTCGAAACACGCAATTTGCAAAAGTAAACGCAAAGCGATGACCTGTGGGGGTGAACGAGCTTCGGGCTTCCCGGAATATAAGCTTTTTCTTGCTGGTTTTTATATTTAGCGCGGGGACACAATTTGTTGTTCTTCCGGGTAAGCGGTAGGGATGATAATTTTTGCTGCTCTGAGTTAGCCGAGGCTAATTTCCTGGCCGCAACTTTTTTCGCAGCCGAGCGCAGTTCGGCATTCATTTGCGTTCCTTCATTTGAAGCTAGACGTTTCTTTTTCTTCTTCTTACTCCTGATAATTTTCCGTTAATTATCAAAAAATGTAGTCGCAGTCGCATTCGAAAATCTTTTTCCTCTGCCTCGGTATTTGACATCGGTACTAATGAAACCGTACACCGTAAAAAAAAAAAATGAAAAATAACTCGGCAGTCTGAGGACGTGAAATTTTATAGGCCAGCGATATCATCTCGGAGTCGATCATTCTTGGCCTGGCGCGCAGATACGACGGCTCGAGTCGCCAACGACTTAAAGAGCATAATGAATCCCAGGCCATCGTGGGCTTTCATTACTCGTTTTATTGTGTCATAAAATGACCCGAGGCAATTCATAGAGCTCCGAAAAAATTAAAAGCGCGATAATGTCCGATCTGTGAACAAAAAGAAAAATCCAGGCCTGCGAAACGCGTCATTAGCGAAGAGGGGGGGGGGAGTTAGCACGATAGCGGTTAGCCGCTCGCTTTTGATTTTCCTCGCGCCTCGTCGTCGTCCTCCCCCTGCCAGTCGTGCAGATAACGAGCACTTTTGATAGCGAGCCCAGCACAGCTCACGCGCATTAAGCGAGATGAGATAGATGAAAGCCGTGGCTGGATGATGAATACGGCTCTAGGGTGACTAGCCCCGACTCGGATGTGCCTTCTCACTCTCTCTCTTATTCTCTCTTTCCACGATGAAACGTAGTTGGCTGGCCTTGCTTCCGGAAGGTCTGTATCATTTTTAACGCGCGACTAATACAGTTGCGAGTGACAAATGAAATTGCCACTGTCGTGTCCGCCGACTATTTATCCTGGGCCGGGAAAATATTTTCATCGCTGTTTATATCAATATCTCTTTCCTCCACCGTATACCTGCGTTGGCAATTAAGCACTCGGGCCGGCTATTAATCTTATTTTGATAACGAAGCCATTATTATAAAAGCTCTCATTAAAATTTAATTTTCCCAAATCGAGCGAAATACATTCATATAACCGCGGCACATTCCATCATTTTGGCTTTATTAAAGCGTACTTCCCAGTTAATTACGGCAAATATAACTCGCACGTTGGATCCTACTTCGGATAATTCGGGCAACATCGTCCGAAGCATTTTCTTCGTCGAGCAAAAGCTCGCGTTTAATAAGAAAAAGCGGTAGTCTTGAAACCGACATTTTTCAAGGTCTTCCTTAACCCCCGACGAATACTCAGCCAAAGAGTATAAAGCCTTGGCAGTCCGAAAAAAAGCGGTGTGTCCATAAAAGAAGTCACTTCGGCCAGGAGAAAACTCGATCGCACGCGTGACTCTCCCCCCTCGTTGCGGCTATCCGCCCCTGCATTCTTTCAAACTCCCTGTATCCACCCATCCCACGCGTCCTCGCACATGCAAGCACGATCGAAGAAGGGTGGGCTGCACTGGTGCACGAGGGGGAGCCTCTCCCTTCTGGCGGTCGCATAGACCAGCTGCTCCCCTCGTCCCCCCTGTGAACGATGCTCGGGAAGCCGAGGAATTTTCAGCCGATGCATTATTCGCGCCCTCGGGGCGCTTTTTGTCCGCTCGCTAATATATCGCTTTAGCGAATCGAGCTTTTTCCCCTCCCGTTTTTTCTTCCAGCGCGTGGTTTTTGCTACCGAGGCTCGTTTCGAGGTTTGACGACCGCGATGGATCGTACGGGGATGGTCGAGAGTTTGGAGTGCATTTGTGCGAGTGGTCCCCCGGTCTGCGGAGTGCTGGTATGGAGTGTTTGCGAATTGCCGGGATTTCGCGTGGGATTTGCCGCTGGAATGTTCGAGGACTCTTTGATCGAGCGTCATCTGTTTTATGATTGTCTTTTCATACGCGATTGCGTCAATTTTACTTCTTTTTTTTTCGGACGAGAGAGAATGGTAATCTGGTAATAGAGTGGCAAATATTTTATTTGACCATGTCGTTCCTGTTCTGTCGTGGGCATTTTTATTTTCGACTAGCCGTGTAATTTAAATGCAGATTTTTCGAGCAACTTGCAAAATATTCGTATTTTTCTTGGGTACACGGGCGTACGAAACGCAAATACGTATAGGTACTTGGAAAACGAAGTATAGCACAAAGCCGTACTTTTTAATTACGAATCAATCGGTGGTAGAGCTTTTACCGAATCGAATCCTTTCAACCTCCTCGTTCTTTGTAACAAAACGTTAAACATGCAACAAATCCATTTCGTTCGTTCCACCGTACGAAAAAAAAAATGCTACAGACGCGTCGGTAAATAGAGAAAAGCATCCACAGCGTATCTTCTTATTACGCAAAAGTGCAAAGTGCTAAACAAGTGCACAAGATGAGGGGAAGGCGTATCGAGCAAATATTGATTCTGAAGCCGAGCGCGTAGACCTGCACCAGTCGGAGTGCGAGGGATGGAGGTGGGGGGTAGGGCGGACAGAACGGAGAGAAGCGCGCGTGACTACCCTATCCCCGGACGCTCGGAAGAGACGGGTCGTCGGTGGGCTGCGGTTTTCGGTTTCGATTTCGGTCTCGATTTCAGATGTATTTACAGAGATGTGCGAGCTCTAGCTCTCTCTTACCCGGTTTTACGGCATTCATCTCTTATTCGAGAGAGGCCGCGTTTTTCAGGGCGGCCCTACCTCTCGGACGCTCCTATATCCCTAGCGTTAGCCCCGAGGAAGAGAGAGAGAGAGGGAATGTAATTCGAGAGTGCGCTTGGCTTGAGACTAGGTGTTTTTGCCTCCCTCCCTCCCTCCCTTCCCTCGTTGCCCGCGTGTGCTACGTGCGTCGAATAATGGGGCCGATGGTTATAAGCTCTCGGCGCTTGGGAATAAAATTGAGATGTGCGCTCGTGGCCGGCTCGGCTTTGAATTAATGGCCAGAGATGGCGAACGAGACACTCCGAGCCCGCTTCGAATGATTAAATTGTGCGCGTGTCTCTGTGTATGCGCGTCTGGTAAAAAGTAGTCGCGCGAGGGATGAGAGCAGCTTTTTTTTTTCAACCAGCGGCAAAAAGCTGCTCGGCACTATCGAGGGAAAACCTGACTTTGGCAAATCAAGCTAGTTTGCTAGCGGTTCAGGGTGTTTTTTTTTTTAAATCTTCATAACGCGCGTCCTACGAGGATTTAATTGTACGCCGTTCCTCGTTTATTTCGTCGCCCCGGACGCGAGTAATTTCACACAAGAGAGGCTGAAAAAAAAGCTGGTGTTTCTCGGCGAGAAGACGAGTCTGGAAGGTGAATATTCTCGCGCGTCTCTCTCGCCTGAAGAAAACGAAGAGCCTAGGAGGCGGCCTTTAGGAGAGCTCGCGAGAGCAAACACTGTTCCGCTAACGCAGTTTATTTCTTCTTCCACGACGCCTCCCGGCTTTGCCGGAGGCCTCTGAATTCCCATCCAGCCGCCCCGCAGTCTCCATTCGTTCGCAACCATAAATCGTCAATAAATCTGTCCCAGGGCCTCTCGCGTAAAATACGCTCAACGTTTAATCCAGCCGAGGAGGCCGTAACGACTCGAGATTACGAGCCTCTTTCCCTTGCATGCACAGTTACCTCGACGTCGCCTTCGCCCTCGACAAGGAATTTGGGCCTCCGGCGTGTGAATGCCACCGGGAGAGGCTGCACGTAACCGAATTTCGAGCTGCGCACAGACACACAGAGCCGGTGTACGGCTGAATAACAATTGTGCCCGTGAATTTACCTGCGGGGCTTGATGGTTTTGCGCGGCCTTGGCTATTGTTGGTCGATTACGGGTTCGAGGGCCCCCTTCGCTCCAGTACGATTTGCCCGCTCATCGTATAGCGATGAGTTTGATCACCGGAATAACGCTAGTTTAATGCTTACAATAGCGCTAGCCCGCCGAATCGCCGAGTCTTGAAGTTTCGAATATTTTTTAATAATTATCACTAGACTATAGCTCTTTCTTACTATATACTTTCCCGACGTTTTTTTTTTTTTTGCCTTTTTAATTTATGAACGAGAGAACGGCCATTGTTCATTTCTGTATATGAACGCGAGAAGTCTCGATTACAAAACGCCGAGTTGTGGGTAGGTACAAAGCACTGGCTCTATTCATGCTCAGCCGAGGATAATTTCTGCACTAGTTCCCGGCAATGGTCTCTCTCTGTCCCTCGCGCGCCGGCTGTAATTTATTCAAACCTTTATCAAATTGAGAACTAATGGAAATTCGCCCTGACCAATTTAAATTAATTATCGCAAGCCAGCGGCGAATAATTTATATGCGCATATAATAATAGGACTACCAAGCAGTTTACGAAAATATTGAAAAACGCCCCGGAGTAAATGGGCTCGAGTTAACGAAACACGGCTTATTACCGTTAATAACAATTTTATTACGAACACACGCGAAAATTACGTCGACAGAGACGCTTAAAGCGGCATCGAGCGTTGGCGCGTTGGAGCATTGAACGTAACGTAAATCGCAGGGCTCAGCGCGCGCATTTAAAATCACTCGCGCATTCAAGCCCCTCCTCCTTCGGCCCTTCCATGAATTTTGCGCCTTCGCTTAAGCGCCCGGTGAAACGCGACCACATTCGCGCATGGCGGCTGAGGGGATGGGCGCGGGAGGCTATCGACGGCTTCCGAGCTCGCTAGCGGGTTTATGCTCATGTGGCGAGGGCAGGCCGGGAAAAACGCGGCGGTGTCCGGCCGGCGCGAGGCGTAACGACGTTAGCGACCGCGTTGTCTCTGCCCATGTAAACGTCCATTATCACGGCCCGTCTTTTGCACCCTACCCCTCCATTGTAGCTGTCGTATCGTATAATGTGCGTGCAAGGCCTTCTCTCCTATCGCGCTGCCGGATTTGCTCTCGTTCGCGCCTCACTTTCGCAACCCGCTCGCTACGAGCTAATGGCTGGGTTTTGCTATTTGATGAAAAGTGCTCGACTCGTTCAAAAGTTGTGTTTCGCTTTTTTTTTAAGCTGATGTAAAGTTCACACTCTTTTTCGTCCCGGTCATGTAAATTTACGTTCCTCTTTTTTCTCATTTTATTTTAATTTCAATTCCCTCGGATCTTACTTAAGAAGTCATTTTAGCATTAAGAGCGAGATTAAAAAGTAATCTAAAATAGAAGTAGCAAGTTTCGTAAAAAAGTTTTTCAATAAAGCGCCGGATTATAAAGTTGGAAAATAGAAAAGGACGCGCGCGGTGTATCGATTGAAAAATTTATTAAAAATTAAACCGATAAAAATATATAAGATTTTAATTTTAACAGCTGAAAAAAAAATTATTCGGTTAAAATTTTCGGCGGGCAGTCTATTCTTTATTGTACTCCCTTCTTTCTCCATTTATATCCAGCCAGCCGTTCTGCGTCCCTCGTATTTCATATTTCGCTCGTATGCCTCTCTCTCTCTCTCTCTCTCTCTCTCTCTCTCTCTCCGGCCAGCCGTATTCAGTGCGTCAATACTAAAGCGATTTATCGGCGCTTATAACGCTTAGCCCAGGTCGATAATCGTTAAGCGGTCAAGTTATCAATGATTAGCGCAGTACCTCGGACCTTCTAACGTCGTGTTTATACCTTAATCCCACCAGTCGATTATTGGTTTCGTGCATTTAATTGTCATTAGGCTAATGGGATTCCACGGCTGAAGTTACTACAAATTCGCGACGATGTTGAGCATTCCATTGTTTCGGCCTATAACTTGCTTTAGAATTTCCTTGTCCACACAAGGATGAATCTCGAAGTCGTTCAATTTACAATGTAAAATCTATCTCGCGATAAGTTTGCCAGTGACAAGTTGCAAAAATACTCGGTAAACCTTCTCCAGAACTATCCTGTTTTTTTCCCCCTCCTGATTTATGCTCAGTACGTGCTGCAGCGCTGAATATTTCACGCGCGAATGCGATTGAAAATCAGAGGCTGGGTATATAGGGGTGAGCTTGAAAAAGTCTCGGTAAACAGTTTTTCGAGGGGAAGGCGAAAAAAATGTTTTGATATAAATTCCGTTGTACATTACCCGTCGCCGGCTCTACGTGTCGCGTCGCATTTTTCACGAGAAGGCTTTATTATTTCTCCAACAAACAAGAACAACAGAGCCGGCGTTTCCGTGAGCTCGGAATCCGGCGAAATCGCAGCGCGGGGGCTAGCAATAAAACGCTCGGCAATTCGTCAAGCTCCAAAAGTGTACATCGCAGTCGCGCTCCTTCTCACAATAAGGAAGTGTCAGCAGACATGAGAGGGAGAGAGGGCATACCGGAAAACATCGTTTCTCCTGGTTTCAGGTTTCAAGAGGAGAGGGGGTATAGGGGGCCACGGATCGGACGAAGCGATTTGGCTGAGCTCCAAGAAATCAGTAAACTGCTCCTGGCCGTGGAGGCGCTGGCCTCCACGAGAGCGTTGCTCCGGAGTTCGCGGAGCAACGGACTAATCCTAAGCGCGGGGAGGAGTAGGCGAGCTCTCTCTCTCTCTCTCGCGCGCGGCTGATCGTTAAGCGGGATTCGCGGTGGCCCATGCCTCGGCAATTCCTCATTCGTGATTTTCCGTTCGGCTAACGACCTGTTCCATCTTACGCTGAAATTGGCAAGGTTAAGAGAGGGGAGGATGGCGTGTCACCGGAAAATAAATGACGGACCGTTAGCCAAGGCGGATTACTGATTATTGGCAATTAGGCTGGAGATCCGTGAGCTCCGATGGCCAAGGGGAAAAGCTACTCAAGATGTTTGATCTGATTTTTCTTTTCGATGCCTTTCCGGACATTTGTTCGGACAAGATCGTAAAAACGTTCGAAGATCGAGTTTTTATCTATGAAAAATTTAGGTTGAGCGTGAAACTTAAAGAGAAAAAAAACACCGAAAGAGAGAAACAATATTTGGACTGTAAAAAAGTTTGGTAAGTCGGTATATTCGAGCGTTTTATCGCATTGTAACCGAAAAGTAAAGTATGAAAACTCAACGATACAAAGTACAGCCGCGTGATCTTTCGAGATTACACGGAATAAAAGAGAGAAGGGGAAGAGGGAAAGAAAAAGGAGAAAACGTCGAGGCCTTTATTCTCTCTCTCTCCTACTCGTCGATCGTTCTCCTCTGCAAACTTTATATCGTGGCCCATCAGCTGCCAAACTTTTTCCAAAACCCATACGTGCTTACATACCGCGATAAATTTCTCCCCTGCGTCAGCGTATCATGACTGAAGGAGAAGGAGAAGGGGAGGATGTAGGATGGATAGCAAGGGGGAAGAGATGCCGGCAAAAACGATGCGAAAAACCGCGGTACTCCCGAGACGAAGGTGATACATACATTTCGAGCTCGAGTTTCTTTGGCAGCGAGAGAGAAAGAGAGAAAGCGATGGCCAAATTCTGAGGTGGAGGGGACACAGGGTGTCTTGGCATGCCCGTCACGCGCCGAGGTAAAAGTAATTTTTGCCCTCTCTCGCGCGCTCACGCTCTTTCGATCCTCGCTTTATCCCCCTCGTCTTGTGTATTTCAAGGCCCGGCTGCCTGTGTACACGTCGGCTGCTCTCTGGCTATCTTTACCAAGCCTTCAAGACGCGCACGTATCCTAAGTAAACGAGCACAAAGGGCGAGAAAGAGAGGGAGAACTGCGAGGAGCTTTTTGCCGCTTCGACTAGCCGAGAAAGGGTAACGGATATTGATTTAGAGATGGCTAAGCGGCAAATAAATAGGTTATTTATTAGCCGAGAAGTCTGTACAGGTCTAGGACTTGACTGTTCTTTGGGAGAGTTTTTTGTTTCGACTGAGAACCTTCGTGAAATAAGCTGATACATTTCTGTTGCGATAGTTATTTGTGGAATGATTGATGATTATTTTGACAGCTGAGATGTTTTATGATCGTATTTGTTTGATTAAAATGCCATTTTGTAGGAATTATCCTTTTTTTCCCCTTGTAACTACAGCTGTTTTTGGCTGCTGGTGAAAAATGTTTATTCCGACAGCTTTTATTTATGAAACTAAAAACTGCTATAAAAAGTTTACAGGGCCGAAATTTACTTGGACATTTTTTTATTTTTCCTCGCTCTTATTTCCTTTCGGAACTGGTAGGGGAAAAAAGGAACTTTTTGGGAATGTAAAAAGTGTTAAAAGTTATAAATTTTTATGCAAGTTTTTTTTCACTACGGTGATAAAAACTTTTGCCCAAGTGAAAAATGAACCATAAATAATAATCAAAATTTTTAATTGCAAAAAACTTTTAACTTTCAGTTGGAAAACTGTAAATAATAAATCAAGTAGAACAAACGCGATATGGTCAGACACCGCGCAGAAAACCGTCGTTTCCAATCGTTCGTTAAAACAGCAGCTGCTTGTCAGTGCGCATTGTCGTCGTGCCTTATTCAATCACGTCTACTGTACGTTTAGCTGTAAATCAGTCGACATTTTCCAGGATCGCCGATCGCGTGCTTTAATTCCACGCTTTATGAACATCGTAAACAAGCCGGCAAAGGGGCTGAAGGGGCGTGAAACGACCGGACCACGTTCCGCCGCCTTTCAAAATTAATAAGCGAAGCGCAGCCAAGGCTCCCGCTGACGTATTTGGTTAATTATACGGGCGTGTGCGATAACGACGAGGCCGGAAACAATTCAGCAGAGACGCCATCGCTGGGGAGAAGAGAGGGGGAAGTTTAATTTTCGGCGCCTCCTGGCTCAAATGTGACGTATTTTTCGGGGACCTTTTTTTTTGAAGGGCTTGGACTGGAAATTCGCTGAGCAGACGCAGCACGAGAACCGCTGACGATATTATATTTCCAGGCGTACTACTTCTCGCCGAAAATTTTCAAGCGAATCCATCCGGTTGTTTAATTTTCATTTTAAATTCGAAGGTCCGATTTCTTAAGCATTGTTACAAACTGAAATCTAAGCTCTTTCGTCAAGCTCTCGGGGAGAAGTTGCCCTACATTCCGGCAAAAACTTCTCACTTTAACCACCGCGCAGGTTCATCGTACTTAAGGCTCTTCTTAAAAGAAAAAGAAGGAAAAGAAAACGAAGAAGCTTTACCACGCGGAAGGGATGGGAGAAAGAAAGAGATAAAAAAGAAGTAAACCGAGGTACAATTCCAAGCGCAGAAAGACATCGAGACGTTTCGTTCGTGTATACGCGTGCTGCAACTTGAGGGTCGAGAAGCGCTGGAGTCGGTTGATGCTGAGCTGAGGGTAGGCTGAGAAGGAGTAGGAGAAAGCGAAACCGAGGTAGGAACTCGGAAGTTTGTCCCGTGCCACACAGAAGAGAGAAAGAGCGAAGAGGAGGAGGGAGAAACGGAGAGAGAGAGAGAGAGAGAGGAAGGGCAAGTTTAACGCGCTACTAACTTCGACTGCGAGCTAGTCTGCCGGCTCTTATTAAAAGCATCTCTTCAGAAGGCCGTAAATTTTCCAAATTGCTGTCTTTCGAGTTGCGCTCTGCTGGCACGCCTATAATGCTCTCGCTCTTTCTCTAGAGGACACTGCCGTTGGCCTTTTTCAATGGCCCGTTAATAGTTGATTTTCTAAATTGATACGCCAGCACAACTATTTCAACAAAGGGCTTATCAAAGATTTTCCGAACAAATTGAAATAGCATTTCATTTCTTGGATTATAATTTAATAAGTAAAGTTTTTAATAAAAAAAAAAAAAAAATTATCTGGAAAAGTATGTAACATTTAATAAAGCAAACCATTCAGTGGAAGAATTCCGATCTGAAAGTTTGTTTACGCTTTTCGAGATGATGAAATCGAATAAAGACAGTGGAGAGTTAGCTGTTGTTCAAAATTACGTTATTCCGCCAACGCGATCTTTCACTACGAAAGAAACTTGCACGTATCGAATTCCAATAGGAACTTGCGAAATAAGTTAAATAAGCCAGGACAAAATAGAGGGAATCCGAAGAAAGAAGGCAGTAGCTCGAGAGACACCAATATCAAATCATCGCCCCGAGAATAAAAGCTAGCCCCACGCGCGTACTGGCTTTTTTCTTTCTCTCTCTTTCCTTTCTTCGTTGTTGAAACTGTTTTACGAGCAGCGTCAACACGGACGGGATAAAGTTGCCTCTCCAGGTGAGCGTAATAGTAAGACTACCGAACTCGTAACTCCGTCGAGATTCCGGCGCGTATAACGCTCTGCGCCGTTGGCTGGCGTATATTTTGACGTCTGGCGGAAAATAACAAGTTTTCGAATGTAAACACCGCGCCACCCACGTGCCTCGAATTCGGCTTCCTCTTGCAACTCTTGCTTCGCGCGCCCGGATTAATGCCCCGGCATCGAGTTCGTGATCTGAAATTTGATCCTTGTTATGCCTGATGTAATTTACTCGAGTTGCACGCCGTGGATATACATTTTACTTGCAAATATTTTTTTTAAAGAAGAAGAAGAAGTAGCTTTCTGCCCGATTTTTCGTATCAACATTGCAGCCGAGGATTTATCGAGTTTATGGAAGAGAATGAATTCTCTCTCTTTTTTAATACCAGTCTCCTTCGACAATCCGCTTAAATATTAAAATTCGATAAAGCCTAAGTATAGTAACAAAGGTAGTCCGGGACATTTCTCTTCTTTTTTTTCTTCTTTTTTGTAAAAATACGACCTCTTCTCGTGCCTCTCACATCTGGTAAAACGCGCAGGCAACATCTTCGTAGACGATCTTTTAGCCTCCCCTCTTTCTGCCGGTAAATTTTATAACGCGAATATCCGGCCAATCCGGGAGTCGACGCGGTCACGCTCCATCGAGCGCGCGTGTCGTGCCGTGTAAGCCAAGGGGACGAGCCCCGTGTTGTGCCTCCATCCTTGCTTCGATCCACACCCACACGCACACACGCGCGCGTATACTCATATTCTCAAGGGGCGCGAGTTCTTTCAAATTTTTTTTTCGCCCCTCGTCCTCGCAGGATCTTCTTTCATCTCGCGTGCGCTCCCCTCCTTTATCCTTCCCCTATACCTCGCTTCGATCTTCCCTCTTTTCTTCCTGGACGTCTCTATAGGCGCAGATTATTATTTTTCTCTCTCTCTCGCTCTCTCGCTTAGGACCTGCTGCACGCGCTCGCGAAGAAGCGTAGGCCGTTGTTTGTTTGCTGAGCCGCCTGATATTGCACTGCTCTTGCCTACTTTAGCTCGCTCCTTGTATTTTTGCCTCTTACTCTTCCGCCCCAGGCAACTGGTACGTTCGCCAGCTGAAATGCCAGTTGGAGGGGTGATTGATGCGGCGGACCTGTTTTGGCTCAGCATTCGACTTTTTGCTTTGTTAGCGTCACGTGTTTTGACCTAACCGATGAATCATTGAGTACATGTTATCGAGATAAAGGAGAGTAATTTGTTACAGCGAATATACGGAACCATTTTTTTTTGAAGGGGGGAGGAGGAAGCGTACGTTATTTTATAAATAAATTGTTGTCTGTAAATATTTGTATTTTTTAAGATCATTCTTTAATGCTTTAATTGACTCGAAACTCTAGCTTTAAAAATCTGAACGTATAATCTCGAGGTGTAAACACAGTCGAGTGGCAACTTTTCAGAGAGTCCCTTACCCGTAAAAACAAAAGAAAGATTAAAATAGAGAAGAAAAGAAATAATAAAGGAAACTTTGAAACGGAAGATCTAACGGTGCGATTACTTGTTGCAGAGAGGGAGCGGAACTTAGGAGCAGCAGCGAGCAGCAGCGAGCCAAGCCCGTCATCCTCGTCTACAGCTGGATCCACGGCAGCGGCTGGCTCGCCCGGCAGAAGTGCCGCTAGCTCGGCTGCCACTAGCACGGCCAGCAGCTTAGCTCCACTTTCTGACGCTACGCCTCAAGCTCTGCTCGACAGGCAACTACTTCAGGTAAATCTGACGTTTTCTTTCTCAGACAACCTATTCTTAGCTCTTTCAACTTTGTTTTTGTTTTTGTGTTTCTTTCATCTTCGATGTATTCTTAACCCTCGTTCAGTTTGCGATAGCCGCGTTTCGAATTGATTTTTTTGACGAAGGTTCACAAAGGGCTACGTGAATATAAGTGCTCTTTCAAGAAAGTTATGAAAACAAGATCAAGTATCTGTTATTTTGATTACTTTTATACGTCAAATATCAGGAATTTGTTGTGTCTGACCGAATATTGACTTTTCTACTAAAAATCCAAATTACTGCTTATTCGAGCGAATCAACAAAAAAATCAAAATTTTAATTATATGTATTACGACAATAACCTAGAATATTATATTTTACCCAACGTATATCAATGTTTCAAGCACGTTGGGCAATCGAAGGCAATTGAATCACGCCTTAATGAAGAGTTCATAAAACACCTTAATTAATGAACCGTTTCAGATACGTGACTGGCTCACGGCAAAAGAAGACATGATACGTCAACAGGTTGTCGTCGTCGGCGATGTCGACAACATCCTCCAGCTCATCGACAAACAAAAGGTCAGTCTTCAGCTTTGTTTCCCGTTACCCTTTTTTTTCTTCTCCAAACCCCTTTTCTGCAAAACAAAGAGGTATATCCCTTCAGCGACAGTTAAACGTTTAATTTGAAGTAGGAGTGGCATTATTTTAACAAATATTTGATAATACATATTTCCATATTGATACGGAATTAACCTTTTATTACGCTACAAATAATAATTTTGACTATTATATTGTAAAATAATACATACACGATTTACTAAAAATCAGTGGATAAAAATATATCAAAAAGCTATAAATCGATAATAAAAAATTGTACTTTGTTAATAATGATTACTGAGAAACTATTACAATGAACTTTGATCAAACAATTTGATAGTCTCTGTCGATAACAAATAAGTTGTGCTGAGCAGTGTTGATAACTCGGTTACCTGCAGCTGCTCGGGAAACCTCCATCGATTTTTTACCACTTCGGATAAGTGCTGCCACCGCTGAGCGAGTGAACGACCGACCCTTGCGTTGTCTAAGCAGACCCGAACTTTTTCTACTGAGGATTACACCCTTTCGTAAACGCCTGTATTGACAATTCTATTTCCAATGCTTATTTTAAGTATCGATGGAATATAAGCACTCGAGTTTACTCGAAAAACAGACTGTTTGTCTGCTTGCTCGCGGCAAGCAAAATACGCCTTGCCGGAAATTTAAAAGTCAAAAGAAAAAAACAGCAATCGCAGCCAGCACGCAACTCTCTCTCTCCAACTACAATCTCGCCATTAGAAATTCAAATTTCCGCGATTTAGAGAGCGTGCGCGTGCAAAGATTAAAATGCGAAAACTTTGGAGGAAGAGCCTCGTCGTCGAGGCGTCGCGAAAGAGTCCAAAAAGAAAATATAAAGGAATAGAAAAGAAAAATGAGCGAGGGTAAAAATTGATGGCGCCGCCTGGTGCATTTCGTACAAAGGGCCAACTTGGCAAAAATGAACGCCCGGAAAATGGCTCGTGACGAGCGGAAAAAAAGGGAGGATAGGACGAGAGCTCGGGTGTCGCTCCAGTTAAATTGATATGCAAATGCCCTGGACTTGGCTCGTTTGTGTTTTGGATTTTTTTCCCCGACGCTCTCGGGGGCGAATTGCGCGCGAAAGGAAAATAAAGGATACGGGCAGCGTTTGAAAAATAAATGACTTATCTGCATCAAGGGAAATGGGATGTGTCAAGTTTAATATTACATGTTTACGGAGCCTGGCTACTGTGCGATCTAGAGATTGATTCGCTTCTTGTTAATTTTGCATTAGCTTCACGCGGTAAGTGATTTTAAACGCGCTAAACGGATAAAAGTAAAACAAATTTTACAAAAACTAATAAATTGTCGAATAAAAAATGAATTATTTTTTTTATCTTTTGGTTATCATGGCTTTGGGATGAGCAATTTTTTTTGCGTGGCTGAAAGCTTGTCTATTCATTTCGTGCTTGACACCACGGGATTCGTATGCATCGAACTGTGCCACCTATCGTACATCATATCAGTAAAACGAACGCTTTACCTTTCCAGTACATATACGTTTAACAAGCTGAAATTGCATTAATACGTTTTATCCCGATAAAACCATTAATTTTCTCGGTTTATACCGCGAAGCTTTGATTGCCAAATGGCGAACCCATAACGCCGAATTACCGTCAGCATATGCAACGAAAGTGCCGAGGAGCAAAAACGTATTGACTTTCCTTCCGTTTTCCGAACCCTCTCGACTTTCCTATAATAGACTCTCTCGTTTCAATATTACACAACCCTATAGCCCGGTCTAACTGACAAACATAAAAGATGCAGTTGCGAGCCAGCAACAGTTATGGCCCGAGAGCGCAAGTCGAATTACACGGCGCACCGAAAAAGCGCAAGGGAGAAAGAGCCGAAGGGGGAAGCGGAAAGAGGGGGAGGGTCGGAAAGAAGGAGCACACGTTTGGAGCCAGGTGAAACACGCGCCGGGCGGGAGCGGAAGAGGAAGGGCCATTCCGGCGGTGGAACGAGCCCGGGACACGCGAACGAAACATCTCTCCTTTGAGCGCGACGTTCTGCCTGACATTAATTACGCCGATTTTTATTGTCGCCGCGCCTCGGCTACCATACCGGAAAGAAAGCGAGAAATCTCTCTCCCACTCGACTCTTTCTTGTTTTTTCTTCTTTTATTTATTTATTTTCATCGGTCCTCGAGAGAGAGCCGGGCTTTTTTCCGCTTTTGTTTTTTTTGCAAGCTCTGCTCTTTGTCCCGTCGCTGTTGACGGACACGAGATTGCCAACTGTCTTTTTTTTATTCCTTTTTGAGGGCTTTATTGTGAAATCAGCGTTACTCGGTCGACATTTTGCATTTATCTTGATGAGAAACTCCACGTTCGAATAAGTTTTCGAGAGTCAGCCGATTTTAGATGCGATCCTTTGACAAAAATACTTGAGCACAGCACGTTCCGAGTTGTTTAATTCTCGACTGCTGTCTCGTTTATATCGATGTAGAATCTCTACCCCGAATGCTTTCCAACTCGTTAAAAAGGCGTCTCGCGGCTTCTTTTCGGGCAACAATGGAATCAACGACGCTTTGGTCAATAGGCATTTTGCTCGTTAAATAACATCCTTCTTGTGCGTCTCGTTCTCGGAAGATTAACTCGGTTTGATCGTGAAACTGGATGCGGAACGAGAGAAAGAGGGGAGAACGAGTGGACGAGGGAAAGAGATGCAGTGGTCTTTGCTTTGAGAGCCTGTGCTTGCCCAGTCTGTTGGCGAAGTTTTGGCTTGCGAATTACCTCTTCCCACTGGATGCGGAAATTCTCTTGACCTTCTCTCTTTTCTCTTCCCGTTCTCCCTCTCTCACTTACCGAGAGATGTTTGCAAGGAGGCTGGAATTAAAGTTTCGTTATAAGTAATCAGACGGATAAGTTCAGTTTCAACTAAACGCTGAATTTGATGAATGGCTGTCGTGTTGCTCGTGAACTTTTCGCTACGCCAAAGGGAAAATTGAATAATCCTTAGTAATTTTCGTTTTTCAATGAGCACGTAATCCGAAAATGTTGAATAAAAAATTCTCTGCTATTCGATTGTAAGACAAGGCAGGCTCGAAAAATAAAAGATCCAAGAGGAGGCTGAACAGTAAAGCCCTTTTTTCTGATAATTATTTAAGTTTCCAGACGTTCAATTGCACTACTTAGTGTAAAATTGGCTTACGAGCCCAATTAGAGGCTTTTCGAAAGTCATGTCTCGACCAGGCCTTTGGGTTAGTCGTAGTACTAGAAGCAGTGGTGGTAGTCGTCTCGAGAAGACGAGATGTACTTTTGAAGAGCAGTCTTTTAATGGGACGTAAGAGAGATAAGGATAATGCAGTCCGGCTGCTAACGTTGCTTTTCCGAGCGCATAATTTCTTGAACATCCTGTGCTCTTTCTTTTTGTTTTCACCAGAGCCACCAATTTGCATTTACTTAATTTTTTTTGTTTTCGTTTGTTTATCTGCTATTATACTAATTGAGTTAAAAACTTGTTATCGTTTTATATGCTCGTTATGTACTTGTTTGCATTTATTTTCTAATTTAATTCGAATAAGTTAACAGTTTGTTAGTTGCAAACTGTTAACTAGTCTATAGCAAACAATCTTACTTTTGTTTTAAGCTTATGAGGCACATTAAAAATTGTAGAAACTTATCCTCGGTGTAAGTACTTCCATCAAGTCTAATGTCCTTATAATTCACATGGAAGTACACATTATGGAGCTAGGTACTGTCTGTTTCCTTGGCAGAGCTCCAAATTTCTTTCTTATGCTGTGTTTCGATACAAAAGTTTATGAATCGTGAAATTTCGAGGTCAGTAAAAGATCAAAATCTACTTCATGAAAATATATCAACTCCTTCCTGTGATGAATGAGGTATTATAGAAAATTATTTATTGGGAAAATGAGTGAATTAACATTATTTGCATTTTATAAAATGATAACGAGTTTGTGTAAAAATGTCTCCAATTTCACTCGCGACTTTATCAAATAGTCCAATAAATTATTTTAATGTAATCTCACTCTCTCAATTAGATTTGCATTGGATGCAAGTTCTAAAATTGCATTTGCGAAATTCCTCTAAAATCATTAAACAGAATACTAACGAAGATTAATCAATAAAGTAGCAAATAATTAATGAGCACCGTGATAATATTTTTAAAATAGAGGCGACCAAGATTAATGAATTATTCAAATTATAATAAATGGCAATTAAATTTATTTGCGAAATTATTTTCATTATTTAAATTTTAAATAATATTATGATTAAATTTAACGTTGAATAAAGACTATCAATATTCCGGTCAGAATAAAGATGAACAATTTTAAATAATTTATTAATTGTTTTTTTTTTCAAGCGCGAAACTGTGTAAGAGCAAATATTAAAAGAGCTCATTTACGTGTTGAATTCGTTCCAAAAACTCGTTAGTCCGCGCGCGGACACTTTGTATTCCGCCTAAGCAGCTTAGCAGTCGTAAACATTAACAATCCTGCGGAATCGACTCATTCTTCCTGTCTTCCAAGGGCTAGAGAGGGGGGGGGGAGTGGGCTGCAAGTTAATTCCAGCTCCTAAATCAAGACAGCTGCTGGTAGCCGAGGGCCAACCGAAAGGGCCACGTATACAGCTTTGCGCATGCATTATCTTCCGCGCCGGCACACAATTGGTCCGCTCCCCTGCCTAACCCTCATCCAACCGGGCAAACAGTCCGGACCGCGACAGACAAAAGAAAGACCTCCGGCGGCAAAGACAACTCCATCCTCCTGTATCCCGGCGCGAGCAGCATCTCCGGCGCTAGTTCTCAGGTCGCGGCGGACAGGGAGGAGCGCTGCAGCCAGCGGAAAAGGCGAATCGATATTTTCGTCCTGCCGGGGGACCCCCTCCCCCCTCCTCCTCGTGCATACGTATACGCGCGCACGCGAGTCTTAAGGGGATGGAGAGAGAGAGAGAGAGGTGCGCGCGGGACAGGTGGAGAGAGAGGCTCGCGCTATCGATTTCGCGGCCGAGCAGGCGAGGAGCGGCCGAGCGTCTATCTGGAGGCGGCGATCGACCCGCCACTGAGCTCTCTTCCGCATGCGAGCCACGCGACGCGAGGAAATCACCGTGTGCGTCGCTGGCGCTGCTCCTGCCGCTGCCGTTACCGCTGCTACTCTCTCACTCTCTCCTCGCGTGCCTCCTTCTATCTCTCCTCTCTTTCTCTTGCTTCTACGAAAGCAGCTTACTCCGAGTAGCGGTCGGCGTTTTGAATTTTCGACGCCTCGGTGGAAATCGCGCGCGTCTTATATTGCCAGCGAGAGGCCTCGTGACAAATGTTTACGGTATCTCGTTGGCCCGCTTGCCGCTCGCGAATGCGAATCGCGTGATTTCGGCGTGTAACCGGGCTTGCATTTCTTAATGGAATTGACTGCCGTTTGGACTGCTGCTGCTATACCCGCTGCGTTCCAGCGAATTTCGTATTTGATATGTTTATTTATTTACCCGGAGATAAATGACCTCGGGCTGTTTGTGCGTATGCGCGTTTTGTTTATGTGCTCAACTGGCTGTGAATAAACAGTCGAGTAATTATTCGGTAAATCGTGGTATATCGCGAATCTTTATTTGGCATTTCGAATGCCTAAACGGACGTACAATTCGATCGCATAAATATTATGCAAATGCGATTTTGAATGAAATGAAGGTCTGATGCGTTTCACGTCGCTCTGATTGATATTTCTCGTGTGTTTTGAATTTCACGTTGTTTGAGGGAAAACGATTACTACATAGAAATGTGCTTAATTAGAGGCATGACACGAATTCAAATTCTAGTTTACAAAAATATTACCGTGAATTATATCTTTTGTTTTCCTGATTTTTTTATTATTTTTTATTATTGAGAACGAAATACAAATTCAACATGTTTGCATTTTACGCACAAATAGATCGTTGGTGTACATCATTTATGAATGTAACTTATTTTTAGAAATCATTAAACAAATAGTTCAATAAACAAATCAGTAGAGTTTACCATGATATAATTAGAATTAAATTTATGAGCGTATAAATTTCCATGAAAAATCAAAGGTTTTTGCCTTCCCTGTTCTTACGATGCTTGAACCTTGGATTTTCAGACAGTACTACGGGAACTGGAGCAGAAGAAGCCGCAGCTGGACGAGCTCGTGCACACGGCTGAGAATCTACGCGCCGATACTAACAGGCAGCAGCTCCATGGCAAGGGTAAGTAGTACAAATACGTTTTGGTCAGACGCAAACGTCCGATCTTTTTTAAATAATTTATTATTTAGTTAATCAGAGTATTTTAAGGGGATAATATTTAAAATTTCGTTGTTAGTATTTGATAACTTTAAAAAACGTACAAATATTTAATTAAATTGAACATTATTTTTCTTTAAATCTAAATACTTTTAAAACTCATTACGAATTCGTTATTTTCAACTTTGAAACGGTCAAGCTTTTATTCCGTTCTTTTTTTTTCATACCTCACGATCAGCTCGCTTTTTCCAAAAATTACTGGCAACTGACGGCGCAGCTGCAGCCTCGCATCGGCTCGTTAAGAGTCGCACGTTTGTGGCCCTTTGGCTGTTGACTCAGTTTGCGCGTTACCCCGTCCAGCTCTCGGCTATTAGTTGGCCGCGCGGCTAGCCGAGCCCGATCGTTACCCTCTCGCATCCTACGCTCGATTTTACCCTCGTCCCTTCCACATCGGACTTTACCAATTCTACCTTAATTTCTTTCTGTTGTTCCACCTGTTTTTTTCCCTTTTTTTTAGTTAACAAATTAACGCTCGAGTGCGATTCACACGTTTGCCATTTTCACGCTTACTTTAAAGGTTTCGATTTGGTTAAAAAAATATAATCCATAAATAAAAGCTTTAAAACGAAAGGCAATGTTTACAGGTAGCGAAATTTTCATGGCAAAATATCACACGAGAGGCCATTAGCTTTGTGTCTCGTAAACTGGCTACCCAAACCCCGGGCAGGCTTTAATCTCTTGGTAATGATCGTAGCGAAAATTGAAGTGGCTGAAAAAGTGTTTGCGCAAAAAAATCCAGCGGAAGCTCGTCTCGTACGTGAAACCTTGGCTCGAGACTTTCATACCCCCGTAGTCGCAGCAGTAATTTTCTCTAGTTCCGTTGAAAAAGATACTCGGCTTAATTTTCTTTCGGTAATGTCTTGCGAGGCCGGAAGGCGAGTTGGTACTGCCAGCCATCGTCAGTTATACTTACCGGCCCAGCAAGGCCTAGCCACTGCTAATTAGACATGCTAATTACTTCATTCGCGAAACTGACTCGCGGAGATAGGGCGTTCATTGTGAGCTCGCGCGCGCCAACTCGGCCGCGTCGAAATCAAAACTTGCTCGCGAAAACGCCGGAGACAGACGTCATCTACTTTTCCGCTGCGCCTACGTAGCTATCTTGATTGTGTTTAAAGTAATTAGAGAAGAAGCTTTCGGCACGCCGACTTCTTCGGTGGTAAACATCCGCTGGAAAAGGCAGGGGACAACCGGGGCCATTCGGTTCGGGGAAAACTTATTACGAAGTAGCTCCGGAGCTGCCAATTTTCTTCTGACTTATTACGCTTGAAAATTAAAAGTTCCCCCGAGGTGTGTCTCTCCTGTAAAAAAGTGCACGCAGTAAAATTTTGCCTTTACTCGCTATTCGCCCGTCTAAACTGTAGTTTAGTTAATTAATAGCCATTCGAATTAATAATTTTGAAAAAGATATCTTTCTTTACAACTTTTTTTATGACTTATTTTTCGTTCAAAGCAAAACGTCTCTTTCAAAAAGTTTTTCAATTTTGCAATGATCGTCACTGCGCGTCAGTTTTTCTGAACGGATTTGTTGATAATTCATCACGGCTTTTAGGTAAAGAAAAGAAAATAGCGAAAAAGTAAAAAATTGTCAAAGGATTAAAGTGAAAAAAGAAAAAGCCGCGCCCGGAAGAATATTACTTCCTCCGAGTTCGCATTAAACTTTCTCGGGCGTAGCGGTGATTTTTCATCTTGCCCATCGAAACTTTATCCCTCGGCTAATGCCACTTTTTTTGCGAAAAATTTAAAGTGCCACGAAGAGGATGGGGAGAGGTTAGAGTGGCGGCGCGAACACCCGTGGCCGTATAATGAAATTCCGCGCTCACGCGTGTGCATGTGTGCCTCGGCATTAATTGCTTGGCGTTCATTATTCCTAGAAATTTTTAAACTCTCTCCCGGTTTTAATCCGTAACAGTAACAAAATTTCAATTCTCCCCGTCTAAGCGGCCTCGAGTAAAAAACTATGGAAAACTCCTAGGTAGCATTAATTTCAAAAGCTTCGAAAAAGCTCTAACACAACAGTGGCTCTTCGATTACACATACTCCTCGGAACTTTCTTCGTGGCCGACGGTAGCAATTTCCAAAGCAAAACACGCAAATCTGGCCAATTAGCTGTTCCGGGGTATAGCGGCACAGCGCCTAAGCACGGGAGCCCAATGCGCGGGGAGGGGGACACGAAAAGTACGGGAATCACGAGAGAAAGGCGGAAACGAGGAGAGCGAGAAAAAAGAGTAGGCACGCGGGCGAGAGAAAAAGGAAGGGAGCGAATAGAGCGGGAAGAAGGAGCAAAACGAGTCTACAGCCCGGGGGCTAGGGTTGGGACACGAGAAACGCCTCGCTCTTTTTGTCCGGCTGTTGCGGCGTCCAGTCGCGTTTATTCGGACGTGGCCTGCCTCCTCAATAGCGCTGTCCACCTTCTCTCTCGGCCTTTGCCTCCGACGGCTGCTGGAGTTAGCATTCATTTCTCTAGCCGATGTCCATTGTCGCGGTTGATAACAAGAACATTTTTAGAGGACTCGTCCCCTCCCTCCTCCCCCGTCATCTACAAATATTACGGTTTTTGGGAAACGATCAATATTAAAGAAAAATCTATCTGTCTTATTGTCGAGGGGTAGCTATGCGAGAGGCACTTTATCGCGCTGGGCCTCGTTTGCCTAGATTCCGATCTCGCGTTCCTTTCTCACCTTTACCTTTTTTTCTTATCAAACTCCTAGTTGGCTCAGAAGAGCGTGTTCTTCAAATGAGATTTACAGTCTTTTTCGCGTTCCATTCTCTTCTGTCGTAACGATTTGATTAATTTCATCGCGTACGTTTACACGAAATTCGATGCCTTTTCAAGAAAACTTTTACTTTACGGCCACTCATGATTTTTTATTAAACCTCTTAAAATGGTAAATAATTAAACAACGCCGTCCTCAGCGCTTTTGTCGTCCAGTTAGGCGTAAAATAATTCACAGGTATACGCCTGAAAATGATTGTAAAAACTTTGAGAAGATAAAATTTCTCCTCCGCGCGAAGTTAAACATTCCCTCGAGGAGAGATCCGAGGAAAAAGCTCGGGGATCCCCCGAGGGATAACGAGCTTCCGATCATGAAAAATTCTCTCGGATCTCAAGAAATGCAAAGGGGACGCGAGGGGCTCTGTCGGCTGGGCTGAGACGCCGCCATCTTTGCCGGGCGGAAAGGAGGTACAGGAGCACGGGGAAAGGCAGCCCCGTCGTCCCCGGCTTTGACCAGCAACAGAGTCGAGAAGGAGAAAAAGCGTCGATGCGCTTTTCGAGGCTAGGCTGGAAGAGAGAAAGAGAGAGAGAGCGGAGATGAAGGGAACGAATAGGATAGGACTGTTGGGAAAGCGATTCCGTCTCTCCTCGTTGTCGTCTTCCTCGGTAGTTTCGTACAATGCCGAGCTCATCTCTTTCTCTTTACGCAAAGCAGTAGAGCTTTTCTACAGACTTCAGCTTAGAGTAGCGCTTCTCCCTCTTTTCTCCTCCGCGTCGTATCACTCGAATGAGACTGTCGCTCTTTGGAATGTTCGTAGCTTCTTGCTCTTCTTTAAATTTTGTTTATAGGGCCAGATTATCCGAGATCGTAGGGTCCAATTTCAACTGGGATTAGGGATAGATGTATGGTGCAATTGTCTAAGGGATAAGTTTACCTTGAACTACCCAAGATTGCTATCGTTTTTCGTTTAAGCAAATACTTGCTAAACAAAGTTTAGATAGTCAAAAATGGTGCGTTTTGTTTGTTGTCAAGCATCAAAGTTATTTCTTTATAAATGATAACTGCGCTCCATCATTATTTGATCTTGAAGCTTAAAAAATATAATTAAAATTAATTTCATGTCTAGCAGAAGTTCTATTAATGTGAAGTCAAATTTTAAATAGTATATTAAATTCCGTGTAGAAAGTTGAGCCATCAACATATGCTAATTAATATTAAACCTACGGCTTATAATACTATCAAAATTCAGCTTTGACATCGTCGAATAATTATGTTCCGTTTAAAAATTTTTATGCATCTGCTTTGGCATTTCAAATATTTAATATTCGACCGTGCATATTAAAATTAAAGCCTCAAAAATAAATTTAAATAGTACGTTCATTTTTGGCAAAGAGCGGTTTCGTAATTCACTTTAATTTTCATATTTTTACAAGTTAACCAAACGCGAGTATTTTTTAAATTAATTTAAAACATCATAGTCGTCCGATCAATCGCACTTATCTCCCACGTGTTAACATTCCTCGCAAATCCAGAATGAGATAAAAAGAGAGGGAAATAGATTAAGTAGTAAAAAGTCGAAAATGCGCTTATAGAACCTCAGTGTCGAAGGTAGTTTCGGGTGCGCTTGCCGTGGCAACTCGGCAAACAAAGTTTTCGCAGTGTCGGTGCAACATCGCCCTACAGCAGCGGCAGCGGTGCTCGCGCGCGAAACGTACTTAGGCATTTTTTTCCCTCCCAACTCACTTGAGCGAAATCCTCGGAATAAAATCGATGTCGGGCGCTCGAAGGGCCGCCTTAATAGGCTCTCGCGAGTCTTTCCCCATTAAAAGTTTCAACTCCCAGGCCCTCGACTTTTTATGCGCGTGACAAGGCGAGAAGGGCTCTGCCTGAGGCCGCGGATAAAGTAATTTATGCGGCGCTCTCGGCATACCTACGCGCGGATGCCTGGTTTATACCTCTCCGGGGCGAGAGTCGACAGTGATATATCGCGCTTGGACTCGACGCACACGGCTCGTGTTAAGATATCATCGGAATAATGCGTGCGCGCGACGCGGGGCTGCCGTTTAACCTCGCGCTCGCGCCTACCGCTGCTAGTTCTATTTTTCATTCCGTTTCTCTCATTTCCCGTTTTGTCCGCCTCTACTCAAACAGACACGAGGGGGTTTATGAATTTTTTTTTGCCGCCTATTGATTGATCTGTCGCTCGGGTGGATTTGGTTTGTTAACTCAGATGAAACATATTGTGAAATGGTATACAATCGTGTGATTTCCGATCAGTTTTACCAATCGCGTAAGCGGTCGCGAATAAAACAAATTTCGTTCATAAATTAAAACGGATATCGGAATTTATCTCGAAAAAATCAAGTTGATGTAATTGTAAAAATAATAGCACAGGTGACGAATGAATGGCTGAATATGATACATAAATTAAAAGGAGTCCTCTCGGAATAGTCTGGCGATCATTTCAAAAAGTCATCCGATTTGAAGTAGCCCGAGAATAAGCAATAAGCCAGACCGCTCCAGCCTTCATTAAATTTCCAACCGAACAGCGGGATTCCATTCGATGGACCCTAATCTCGTAACGCGCAGCCGGTGCCGTTCTCTCTCTCTCGGCCAATAGTCTCATTTCTCCTTCCGCTTGTGAGCCCAGCTTCCCTTTTGCCAAAAAAAGGCGACGAGCCGTTAATACCACTGTCGTTCTGAGAATGAAAATATTCTCATTTTTGCGGGATTAAAACGACAGAGAAGATAGGGGGAGTAGGAGAAGCATCGAGCTACGGGTGCAAAATCGCTCTCTTCTGACGGCTCTGTCGGCCGGTCCATTGGTGAAGCAAAACGCTTGAAAATGCGACTGCGTGATGGACGTTATTACGGAGCTCTCATACAAGGGATGAAGCTAGTACAAGGCACAGTCGGCTGCGAATGTTCCCACGTTGGAAATGATTAAGCTTTTGGACATAGGGAGGACAGGGATGGAAAGAGCGAAGCAGCGGAGTGCTTGTAATTTCGTTCCATTCCCCTCTTTTATTCCCTTGTAATTTCATTCGTTGGAAAAGGTTTCGATTTTGCTAGGTAGATTAACGAGGACGTTGTAAAAATATCTAATTTTTAAAGTTGGCGCTTTAAGCACGTAAGATGGGGGAATTAACTTTGAAACACTGGATAAAGTTTATTTGCCGTGAAGATAGGTTAAACTAAACTAGCTTGAAAAGCAGTTTTTTTACGAGCTGAAATACAAGAAGCGTCATTCTTTTCTTTTCTTTTTTTTTACACACTAGCTTCTCACCGCTAAATTGTTGACTATCTTTATCGAGAAGTTCTGAACATGCAAGCTTTAAAGTTATAATGAAACAAGTTACTTCTCCGGATGTACTCGCTCGAAGCCATGTTTATGGAAATTGATCCTCTGAGTTTTAATACCCTGAATTTTCATCGAGTAGTTTACATAAAAGACATTAATAAAATAAGCAGGCGAACTTTGCCGATAATAGTCCTTTAATCCTGTGCCAATCAAACAGTCGACTTAAACACAAGTAAACCTCCCTCCTCGAAATAAGTAGGAGGTTGGAACCGGGCGAAAACTGCGCTCAACGGGCCGCATAAGCGCGTGAGTAATTGCGTTGGCGGCCGGCTGTGGCTCTCGTCTATTCGAGCACCATACTAGCCCCCTCTCCCCTTTCACCCCCTGTTCTAGCATTGTCGCACGTCTGCGAGCGTCGACGCGCCGGCTGCAGTGACGACGCTATCGCGCGAGATAACTGCGCGCTCTTGTCCTCGGCTGAATATCGGGGCAATGACGCGCAGGTGACGAGAGAACGCCCAAAACGCGCCTGCTGTATAATAGCGAACACCATCTCTAGTTTCCCTTAGGCCCGTCGATTTTTCTCGTTTCCTCGATTTTCATATCGCTTATTTGACGACTAATGCTTTTTCATTTAATACGATAATTTTAATAGATTCTATTCGCTTTTCGAGACGTATCAATATGTTTAAAAAGTTATAACGAAAAAAGTATTAAAATTTGGTCTTTTGAATACGCCGAGTCAGCTGAAATACCGCAGCGAAACGGAAAGATGTACTTAAATTTGTACCAGTAGAAAAATCCGATTATAGTCAGGCATCTGCGATAAAAATAAATTTGAACCCATTCAACTAGTAAGTTTTTTTTTATTATTTCAAATTTCGTTTTACTAGATGGTTTAACATGAACAAAATTTAATTTTCAAATGAAAAAAAAAGAAATTTTATTTCGGCTGCATTTTCACTTAACATAGACTTTACCTCATTTATTTTTAACGCTTGACCAGCTCAAAAACTTTGAATTGAAAAATTTTAGTTTTCAAATGAATTTCAAAGTGGAATTTTAAAGTCATATAGCTCATTCATAACACGTCAATATAGACTTCAAATTCAAATATCATTTGACGAAAACTTTATTATCAAATGCTCTCCAATGGTATTCAGCCGCGAGCCAACCAGCAGTATGTTCCAAACATTTAGTCCCGACATTTAACAATGTTTGAGCTCAAACAACTGAGGCAAGTTGAAAATTCGCTCGCTCTCTATTTATGGTCAGAGTAGATACTAGAAACGCGATCCTCAAAGGTGTAGGATCAGTGTCTAAATTTGATCAAATTTTAGTTTTACCAAGACACTTTGTTTCCGAATCGTCGGCAAAAATATCCGCCAATTTTGTATTACACCTTATTGAGTTTGTAAAGCCTCGATTACCACGATACCCTATCGTAATTTTCTCGATATTCCAGTAAAAACATCTTAAACGCCCCTTTTAGCTCAAACCAGTCCTCTACCAGCAAACTTAAAATGTACTGAACTTCGTCAATAAAGAACCACCCCTAATTAAAATCTCGCCAGGGCGTTGCTCCTTTTCCGCCTCTAAATACTTCGCAATAAATACGCACACACAGAACTTAAAAGCGTAGTGGCCAGCAAGTAGAAAAGTCCGAAGGGTCTACGAGTGTAGTACTAATAGAAAAATAAAAAAAAAATAAAAATAAAACAGCATCAAGTCAGGAGGAGAAGAAAGAGTCGAAGGAAAGGGCAAACGAGGTAAAAGCGAACAAAAGCACAAACCTTTCAGTTCGTCGTAGTCGTTGTCCCCCCTTTATCCCACACCTACGTACGTACACGCAGGCGCATGTAACACAGAAACGCGTGAGCACCCGCAAAGACTGCAGGCTGAATTTCAAAGAAATAATAATGCGTAAACAGAAACAGAGAGAGAGAGAGGCCAGCGTGTGCGGAGCGGAGAAGTATATACGGGGGTGGCGCGCACAAGCACGCATATACACACGCGGCAGACGCGACTCCTGGCAAGAGAGCTGAGGATGCTCGGCTGGAGGAGAGGGGATGGTTAGCAGGGGAGCGCGGCACTGGTGGAGGGGAGGCGGGGGAGGAGAGGCAGGGAAGAGCTGCGCTGGCGCCGGCGTCGGGCTGCCGGCCGGGGAGGGGCGTCAGCGGAGGTGCTTGCGCCGCTGGCAGTAGCTGTAGTATAGCGGCAGCGGCACACCGGCTGCTCTCTCGGCGTGTAGAGGTGGCCAGTGTACGCGCGGCGACCGCTCCCTGTGCCGGCGCTGCTGCTTCAGCCAGTCCTCCCTCGGTCTCGGGGCAGACCTCGTGGACAGAGCTGGTGGTCGGGAGTCTCCGCTAGACCCGTTTAAGGCCCCCGGGCTCAGGCCGAGCACCAACGGCTGCGAGGACGAGGAAAGAGAGAAGCGGCGCGGAGAAAGCGCAGGAGAAGGAGATGGGAGGAGTATCGAGCGGCGGCGGTGTTGCTCGCCGGCAGCCCGACTACGGCTTGTTATTCCGCGTGCATCGAGGAGGAGGCGCGCCGGGTGATTGCGATGTTTGGCCGGCCTGCCACTGCTGTTGCGACTGCTGAGCCCAGCCTCACCTCTCATGGCTGTCACGCGCTTCGCCTTTGCCACTGACTCCCAAAGACGACAAGGCCACAGGAGCATTGCTGGTCCAGCAGAGGGGCGCTTATGTTGTGGCTGAAAGGGAAGGCTGTTGTTCTCGGGCATTGTAGTCGAGCTTTCTTAGGGATCGCTAGATATTTACTGCCTGCAAGCTCCAAGCTTTATTTTTAATGCAACGAACGACTGTGAATACGTAGTGATTTATGTAGACATATATTGCTCTCATATAGTTGTTGCTTCAAGAAAGTTTGTTTGATCACAGCAGAAGCTCTGTCGACCACGTAAGATCAATGGTAACGCCGGCAAAGCTCTTATAAGCTGCATTTAAATGCTCGCATATCATAATCACGTTCTAGAAATTATATACCTAAGAAATAATCCATCTGTACTGGATAAATAACAAACTAAGCAAAGTGGAAATGTAAACAGGTAGCTGATGCGCAATCTGTATTAGTCTAGTTGAACAGTGAGTTACGTGTGTGCTTCGACATATCATCAATTCCATATACAATTAGACGGCAAACAATATTATAGCTCCGTATAGATTCGGCTTAACAGAATAAGCACCCTCTCAGACGTCGTAATACATATACATATATATCTAGAGTCCGGAAGTCATTAGCCCAATCGGATCTTCACGATCATCGTCATCACATCCAGACCAAAAGAAGAGCACCCCCTCCCTTAATCGACAAACTTGTACAATTGTAGAGCGGCGGTTATTAGTAGGGAAAAGAGACTGGAGATCCGTCCACTCGGGCGCGTCAGCAATCGGTCTGAGTACTGCGGGCAACGCGAGCCAACGTGAAAATTGAAGGAGCAAACGATTTGACGGCAAAGGAGAACGAGAGAGGGAGCGAGAGTGAAAGAGAAGACGGCAGGGAGTCTCGAGTGCGCAAGTAGTCAGTGGAGAGCGGGCGCCGGAGGGGAGGGTTCTGCGTGTGCAATCAGCGCCGGCGGCTCGTCGCTCGAGGACAGCAGTAGCAGCAGCGTCGAGAGCTCGCGCTCTCGTGGGCTGCAGCAGCAGCAGCTGGTGGGAAAGAGAAAGAGACTCCCCGGGAATTAATTCTTCCGCGAGGCAGCCACCTCGAGAGCCCGGGGGACGTCCTCGGCCTGCCAAGTCTCGAGCTTTCTCTCTCTCTCTCTCTCACTCGCTCGCGCACGCTTTGCCCGGCCAAGAGAGAGAAAGCCGGAAGCGCAGGAGCCGCGATTCGGCGTGCGTACTCGTGCGCTCTCTTTCTCCCGTGTGCACGTGGCAACGTCGGTGCAGCCGCCACCGCCACCACACCGGCATATCGACGCTAGAGCAGCAGCAGCAGCGCAGCCGGCCGGGGCGGGAAATATTTCCGGGACGCTGGCGCTATACCGTCGTTTAAAACGACGAGAGGACTGCCGGCAGCAGCAGCTCCTCCTCCTCGAAAAAGGAAGGAAAATACTTGTTGCTGAACTCTGCCCTCTCTCTCTCTCTCTCTCTCACTCTCTTTCACTCGGGCGCACCCTCAGGAATTCCGAGGCTGCGACTTTTTATTTTTTTGTTCCCCGAGGCCCGATAGTCACCTGTGTCGTTGCTGGAGCTTCATCGAAGGCCAGTATTCTGTATGCTGAAAAGAGAATCAATACTTGTTGCCTGTTGCCGCGCTCTCGTTGAGTGTATTATGTTAGGCTTTGTTGAAAATACCTGCTATCGTTCATAAGCGGATTATAACTGTAGCGTATTGTTGCTTCAGGGGGGGGGCAATTGCGAGCCTTGGCCAAGAGAAACTGGCATATTCGATTGCCGGCTCGAGACAAAGTGTCTACGTCCGCGTAAACCCGCGCCTGGCTTGCGTTTTATTGACAAAAAGTGTTTTATCGGCGGTTATGTGCGGTTGGTTTTAATTCATTAATTCTGTGATAATCGAAAGCTCGGCGGCGACGAAAAGTCGAATCGAGCTTCGATAGAGTGAGCTGTTTACACAAGTGATATACGTTAATTTTTTTCATCGGCTAACTAAATGTGTTCAATATAACTTAGGACTGCAAATCTTGCGAATTTATTAACTGTTCCGTTGTGCGAAAGATGAAAAAGAAACTGTTGCGTTGTTATAAAATGATCGTGTGATTTTTATTGCTTATAGACAGTTTATCGAGTTACCGAGGAAGCTCTAACTTATCCTATCCGAACAAATACCTCTCTCGACTACTTTACTTTATCAACCAACGAAGTTTCAAAGTCAATGTTAAAAGTGTATTAATCAAGAAGATTACACAGCGGACTGCTTGTAGTCTGAGGAAATTCCCTGGGAAACGCGCGCTAAGTCTTTATAGATTAATAAGCACCACGTTTTGATAAAGTTTTACATTTGTCAAGCCGCTGAGAGTACGTTCGCACAAGATAGATCAGCTCTTTTCACAGCGGCGAGTACGTAAGGAAGCATTATCGAAACGACTCTACCTCGCGTCGAATCGATAAAAACGCAATAAGCGCGAGTGACACTCGTTAGGCCAACAACGAAACCTAATGGCTGTTTACCGAGGCACTTCCTTGCAACACTCCCATCGCTAACGACACCCCTCGACTTTGCCGAGGTGCAAAGAGAGTATATAAGGAGAGTAGCAAGTGAGAGAGGGAGAGCTCTGCCTCCGGTATACAAGCCGGCAAGACGCGTAGTGGCACATTGCACCCCGTAATTCCGCATTGATCTGCTCGCTGCTTGGCTCTCTCTCTCTCTATTTCGAGCGCCGAGAGGCCAACGGAGGGGAGCTGTGCCACGCGCATGAAAGACCGGCTCTTCTGGATTATTAAAAGCGCAGACTGCTAAGTGCGCTCTACCCGGCTATACAGCCCTGCTTCTAGCTGCTTTTTATTTCTTTCTATAACCCGAGATAGAGAGAGAGAAAGCACAAAGCTCTCTTTTTTGCTCCGATCTCAAATGCGCTTTGATATCCGGCGCTGCTTGTGAATGTATCTGTGAATCGTGCGGATACCACCGGCTTGCCTAGCTTAGCCGCTTTTATTTTTTTTCTCGTCCGAGGCGCTTGAGAGAGAAAGCGATATATTGTTGCTAATCACGACGATTAACGCAGCCTCGAGCCTCGTAGCCAGTGCTTGTGCGAGCTAAAGCGTGTTAAGTGTCTCGTGGAAAAAGTCGACGGCAAGTGTGTTGAAAGTATATTAACACCTGCGAGCTAGTGCGAGCCCCACGTGGCAACTCTGTGTGCGCGTTTCTCTGTGTGTGTGTGATGTTTATTTAGAATAATCGCTTTCGTCGTTGCATCTGTGAAAAAAACAAAAGATACGTATAATCGCGCCGATATTTTTATGGGATATACAAGTAACCAAAGAAAGTAAGACGAGTATACACGTCGCTATAAAAGCACCAATTTACACTTTTACGCTTTTTTAATCAACAAAAAACGACCAATATACAAAGCTTAGACTCGTAACAGCAATCGCAATAAAGAAAAAGCCACCGATCACCTGCAATCGTGAATCGTCGTTCGCGCCCAAGTAGTTCAAAAGTACGAATAGTCATCCACTATCAGCATCATGTCTCGGCGCAACTCGCTTCAGCACCTGGACAACGGGAGCCCGGGCCAGTCGCCGGGGCCCCAACGCGCGCACGTCCTCCCGGGCGAGCGCGGAGGTGGTGCAGGCATCATGCGCCCGCCGGACGTGCAGCGGCCAGTGCCCCTGCCCGGACTCGCGGCCGCGGGCACTCGCTCGCTTCACGCGAGTCCGATGCACGCGGCCCATCCCGCGGTCCACGGCTTCGTCAATCCCCTCGGGCCTGGGCTTCTAGCCCACGGACTACCCCCGCCATCCGCTGTCATCAGCATGCTCGGTGTCGCCACACCTCAGCACTCGCCCAACGCTCGCCAAGGTAGGGATGCGATGAATTGGCGATTTTTTTCTCGAGGGCTTATTCAGGGATGCTCGAGTATTGCCCTCCTGCTCGAGCCTCCTCTTACAACCACTTGGCTTTTTTGTTTTGTTTTTTTTCTTCTTTACGTTGTTGCTGGATTTATAGCTGGTTAAGTCGCGTTTGGTGTTTTAAGGAGGAAAAATATCGGGAGGGTCGTGTGCCGCTTGAGAGCTGGAAATTTATTGGACTGCTGGACATTTATAAACGTGTTCTTTTTGTGCTGTTGTTATTTCTGTAAATACGACCGCTTATTTTTGTTAATGCGGAATGTAATTAGAGCCGATTTTACATTAAAGCAGTGCCAATATTAAAAATAACAACGTAGCTTTTATTTTAGTATTTTATCAATTCAACGATTTGTTTATATGTCGTTGAAAAGGGGGTTTTATTAAGAGTCAGTCGAGCGGAGGTTTATTAAAACAATATTTTCCACGAAATTTTTACGTGGCAAGACGTTTTGTGAAAATTCTGAAGCAGTACACGAGTAGGGGAGGGAGAGGGCGAAGACAATGCACTCGTCAGTTTTCAATTTGGCGCACATAACAGACAGCTCGAAAACGTAGCCAAGTATTTTTTTTCATGGAGCACATCAAGACGAAACGAAATAGAGAGTTCTCTCTTAGTTCTCTGAAAGACTTTCAGACGCGGTTTTAAAAGCAAACTTCAAGCTTCTCCTTCATGACGGGAAAGCGTAAGAGAAAAGTCGGGCCAAAAAGAAAAATAGAAACGAGAAAATATTGCATTTTATATATTAAAAGAAAATAGATACCTTTTTTTCAAGAATCTTTACTTTAATCATTGCAAGTACCGTTATTATGCGCAACTAAATATTACCGAGTACCTACCATAACTTCGATACTATAATTTTTTCAAAAAATCTGACTATAATTAATTAAATTCTTGAATATTAACTATTCATCTATTCAACAATACTAAATTATATGTTTTCGGTGTAAAAAAATTTGACTGAAGGGCATAGGCAGCAAAAAAAATGAGAAAGTGCATAAAATACCGGGAAAGCATAGCAGAGGGCAACAGTAAAGAGCACAGAGTAGGAGGGTTTAAAAAGTATAATAAAGACCCGGCTGATGTGTAAGAACAGAGAAAAGCAGTCGCCTGAGCGAGAGGCATATAACGAGCAGGAGAAAGATACGAGCGGGTAAATAATAAGAAGCGGAAAAGCTTGCGTGAAAATTCCCGAGGCCGCGTGCCTGCCTTATTAAAGTCTTGAGTGGATTGTGTATTAAGCTCGCGTACATTGCGATAGAGCGTGTCGGATTGCACGACCGACTGGCGCCGACGTTGCCAAGTAACTCGTGTCGTTCAACGCGTTTTCTTGTGCGCCCCCCGTGGCTAGTGGAGAGTTTGGAAACGCACTGTTCGCTGGACTTGATAAGTGGCTGGAGTAGTTTCGATAGGGTACGTATGGAGTAGTTAGGGATACGTCGGTATGTCATTTAGAGTTCTCTGTTCGGCGTAAGCTCATTGATATTCGTTAAGGATTTAACAACGAAAACTTTTTGATTCATGCTTATACCTAATAATTATATTTGTAATTTTTATTAAATTAATTAAATGTTGTTTAACGATGGTGAAAAATTGTTCAATTAACATCCAATAACACTTTATTCAGTTTTATCGGGGTATGGGATGGTTTATTGATTACCGGCGTGTCATATATGACAGGGAAAAATTACTCATTAGAATTCCAGCAGGTGCGAGTGATATTCCCCTAAATAATTGACCTAATGCGACGATCGAAATAAACGAAAAAGAAAACTGCATTTTCAAATTAATAAAGGGCCCCCGAGGCGCTGATCCTTGTTTTAATAGATTCTCATTAGCGTTGGTAAATTTCCGCTGATGACGGTAGCCGAGTGAAAAATCAAAATCCGCTTACGCTCAGCTAATTCTCTGTAAATTCCTGTCTACCACCCCCCAACCTCCGTCGTCCGAAACGTGGCGAAATTCAAAAATCAACACAAGCATCACAGCTTCATTTCCATATCTACGTATTATTATTTCTATTATTATCGATCGGAGAAATAAAAGCTGTGAAGCAAGGGCAGAGAGAGAGAGGCGGGTCAGACATAGGCGGCGATAAGCATCGCTAGCTAATGCCGAGAGAAGAGAAGTTGCCGGTCCGCCTGATTGTGGGGTAATGAGGTTATCCACTTGGCTCCCTCATAATTTCGCTCGCTCGCGCGCGCGCGGACCGCGACTCAATTTCCGGAACAATGGCCGCGCCGCCGGTGACGCAGCGAGAGAGCTACACAATCGGCATACCGAGAGAGAGAGAGAGAGAGAGAGAGAGAGAGAGAGAGGGCTCTCATCCGAGTGTGCAGCTACGAGCTTGCGCGTTTCAGGATTATTGGAATGGCGGGGCTTGGATTTTAATGCGATTAGAGGATAGCCTGGCTTTACGCGAAAGAACGCAGTTGTTGCCTTGGTCGCCAAGTCATTCCGTTATTTAGCTTTCGACGCAGTTACGTATTGCAACGATAAATATTTTGGGTTTTTCTTACGTTAAGAGAGAGAGACACTAAAGATAGAGCTCGAGCGGTGTTTTCTTTTCATGCCCCTCTGGTCCTATTAACGTTGGCAGGGGATGTGTACGGAGAGACAAAGCGGCGCACGTAGTGCCCCATTCTAGTGGCACGCGTGAATTGCAGAAAGCAGGCGCTTTATAGATTGCTCCTCGCGCAAGGTCGGGGCCAAAATAACGCCCTCCAGAGCTGAAGTATCTGGGACATCAAGCCCGAGGGTGGCGGTATAGGCTCAAGCCAGGACAGACGGTACGGCTAAAGGGAAGGGGACGCACACAAGAAGCTCGCGCGGAAAAGAAAGGGGTTGCTCTCTCTCTTTCTCACAATGACAAAGGAGCGCGTAGGGTGGCTGCGCGTCGTTCGCAAACTTTTCTTTTGGCCTCGAATGCAGTGCCGCTGCCGCTGCTGCTACTTCGCAGCGTTGCACGGGAGAAAATGGCCCCATGAATATTTCATGCCTTCATTTCGCGCGTGCGTGCGCTTGTCTCTCTCTCTTTTTCTACGCAAAGGGAGGGAATTCGCGAGGGGAGTCGATCTACAAGGGGGGGTTACGAGAGTAATGGGCGAAAAATAGTCTATTGTTTCAAGCCGCGAAACTTAGCCTCGCGCTCGAGTGCCCGGCCGAGGCCTGGCCGCCGTGGAAAAAGAGAGCGCGCTTGCTATATACATAGCCGAGCCCGAGGCGCAGTAGTTCTTTCCTCTCCTACACTGTGTCGCAGCTCGCGTGTGCGGTGTGCCGACGACGACAACGCGGCTTCCTTGTCTTTTCCAAGCTCCGGCTCTACATTGTTACTCCGCGGCGCGCAACCGCCCTAGCGTGATGCTATCCCTTTCTTTCTTTCTTTCCGCGCTCATTCTTCTTCTTCTTTTGCTTTTGCCGTCTGATTTTCTTTTTTAAAAGCTCGAGCCAAGCTTGCGCTTGATTGCTCGCGGATTAGGCGCACAATTAGCTGAGGTGCTGTGAAAACTCGCTCGGCGGATTTCGCACCTGTGAGATTATCCCTTTGACCCGTTTTTTTTGTCTCTCTTAACTAACTGGCTCCGGTGAATGTTGATACCGCAAGTCGAGCTTTTATTTACCCGACTGCTATTGTAACCATCGCAAAGCTAAAAACTTGCATTTTTGTTCTTAAAATTGTGATTCAGGTGATCGATACGCGCGCTTTATTCTCAGGGTAAAACCGCGACTTTCCGACCGAATAGCCGAGGTCCACGTCGAGCTCACGCGACGCGCGTCGCTTCGACATCCATCCATTTTCAGCCAGGCTCCCGTGGCGTCACGCAAGACTAAGCCGTGATTAATGGTCCGATACATTAACGTTGTACGTCGGAATTTCACGGACGCGAGCTTTCGCTGTTCTTTATTTCGCCTTCGGCAGCTGTGCTTTTCCAAAGTTGTGCGTTGGACATTTTTTTTTAATGCTCCATTCGAGTTATATCTTTTCGCTTTTTCCATTATGCTTCGGATTCTTTTTGGGATTGTGTTTATTTTCGTTTGGGAACGGGCACGTTGAGCTTGCGGCTTGAATACTACCTCTGTGTTGATAATGTGAAATGAACATGGAGTTGGAATAATGGAAAGCAAAAAAGAAAATCAACATAAAGCTCGCTCGCGAGGCTTTTTGGAGCGTAAAGGCAATCCTCGCACCCTAATTCAAAAGCGTGTGCAATAATTTTTGGGGCTCATTGTTTCTCCGCGATAAAAAGAGTAACCCGGAAAATAATTATCCTCGAAAACAACGATTTTTATCAAGTTGAATTTTTATGAAACGTGTAACATTGCTTCATTATGATTTTATTCGTATTTATTACGGTCACGTAGGGGCGTTTAAGCATTTCTTGAAATTGTATTTAACCCTCTTATCTAGATAGAAAAATTCTATTAATCTGCATATTCATAGTACCATTTATTCCGAAAGAATTCGTGTCTGAAGCACAATCGCCGTAATGTCACAAATAAAAGAATTAGCATGACCCGAATAAAATATTAACGACTTGAAGAAACTCGGGGAGAAAAGAAAAAGCTCGTATTTAAGTCAAACACGAGGCGCGCTGTAATTATCTCTTACGCTTTGCGCTACTTATTCCAACAGCCGTAACTCCTCGTTCTTTATCGATTAGGCCCACATTTTATCTACGCTATCATCAAGTCTGACACGTTCGACCTTTCTTTATTTTGCAGTGACAAAGCTGCGCGAGCACTGGGATGAAACGAACTCGAAGGTGATGCAGCGAAAGAGCCAGCTGGACGCTATGCTGGGCGACAGCCAACGCTTCGAGGGCAAGCGCCAGGAGGTCGAGGTCTGGCTGTCGCGCATGGAGACGAAGCTCGAGCGCATGCGGCCCGTCGGGCACACCGCCGACGTCCTCGAAGCCCAACTGCGCGAGCAGAAGGTAAGCGCGCACTTTAGCAGCCACCCCGGAAAAACGATCGTTTTCCCTCTCTTCTCATCCTACGTCCGGGAGCTTTCCTTCCTCTGTGCGCTGCTCCCTTTTCCATCCTCACCACAGCCATTGTCCGCCGGCATATGAATAGCTAGAGAGACGCGCTCGACGCTCCGGGCGCGTTTTAATGGCTCTCGGGAAGGGCGCGATCGGACATTGTCGCTGTCACGAGCCGCAAGCTCCTTCCATCCTTCTCGCTCTCTCTTGGGTGCTCGACGCCCGAAGGAGCCCTCGGGTTTCAGCTTGATAGCTCCCGGACGACCAGCAGAGTCTATGGATGTGTGTGTGGATGTGAGCGTGTAATGACGAGAGCGTATAAATGTTAATCTTCCTCCATTTTCATCCTTGATTTCTGCATTAAAGACATTAACGCGATATTTGCGGCTCCAGTGCTTTCAATATTACCTGAAATTTTGATGTATTTTTCTCACGGGCGCTTTTTTCCCCGCTGCTTGTCGATGATAAAAATAAATATCCTCGTAAATTTAAGAAAAAAAGAATTATCATCTGATTTAATTCAATCGCGTAACTCGTATTCTCACGCCTCCCTCATAAAACCACTTGCTTTTTCCTATCCTTTTTCCCCCCTTTTTTTATTGACACTTTTACGATGCAGTTCGCGAACTCGCGAAGCAAATTCGATCAGCAGTCGGTCGCCTCATACAAAACGACGGTCGAGAAAGAGACACGGAGAGAGTGGAAACGCGCGCCCTGGGAACTTCGCATTTGAGCGTCTCTTTCGTTTTTCCGCGCTCTTAGATGACGCTCGCGCATGGAGGAAAACCCTTTTCTTTTATTGACTTCGCTGCAACCGGAGTCGCGCGTTCATTCGACTCGTTCTCCCTTTTTTTTCCTCTACCTCCCGCTCTCTCTCTCTCTCTCTCTGTCTCTTGATTCTGTACGATCCTGCGAGTAAATGGAATCGACTGTCAATCGAATCCAGATAAAGGAGCGGGTTTCTCTCGATGACGCTAATTACCAGAGCTATCATTGAAGCTTTCATAAAGCGATTGCTTTATCATTTGCTTAGCCGGGTAAAAAAAGTTAATTGCTTCCTATACTGAGCTTTTCTCAATTTTATTAAAATACTTTCGACTTTTCAAATAAAATTTTGAGAAAAAGTTTGCTCATTACTCGTGATCCCGCGCATATGCTATATCCAGATGCATCAAACTGCCAAAGTGAGCATCTCGAGATTGAAATCGATCTCGAGCGATCAAACAATGATTGGTCCCGCTTGAATCCCTCCCCCTTGACACTGCGACTCCCATGCGAGATCGATTCGCGCGCGTGGACCGCACGTCAATACAATGGCTTGTACCTCCTGCCTCCTCTTTCCCTCTGCACACCACGAGACTATCGTATCTATCGCAATTGTCATGGCATTAACGAAAGGCTTTATTCCTCTGTTGTTCCGTTTTCAGTCTTTCCACGCTGAGCTGCACCAGTACAAGCACCAGATCGAGCTGTTCAACTCGCTGACGCAGAAACTGATCGCGGTCTACCAACAGGACGATACGACGCGCGTCAAGAAGCTCACCGAGACGATCAACCAGCGCTATAACAATCTCAATTCGAGGTGAGTTCCCTGGCTTTGCCTCCATTGTCGCTGGGCTTTTGCCCGAGCTCAAACACGGTTCTCTCCTACTCGGTGATATTAGGGGCGGCAAACTGAATGCCTTTATGGGACTTGGTGGAATCCTCTGGCACCGCTAGGATTCCCTTGTAACAATGGAATTTCATTCCCGAGAATGTTGCAACAGTGCAGCGATCAAATGAAATTTTGTCGTAGCAGGGTCGCGAATTTAATCGCGAATAGCCCGTATTTCTCGCAGTCGTGGCTGTTTTCATTTTCAAACGGAGCACAGCAGTAATGCTGTAGAACTTTCCATACGTATTGTTAGCCACAATTCCGGGCAAATTTAATTAAAGATTTGCGAGAGAGTTTGACGAAACTGCACGCACGAAAGGATAAGGCGAGCGATTAACATGTGCTTGCACTTGAACAGCATCATCAACCGCGGCAAGCTGCTACACTCGGCGATGAACTCGCTGCACAACTTCGACCGCTCGCTAGACAAATTCCTCGCCTGGCTAAGCGAAGTTGAGTCCTCGACGGAGACACTGGAGACAGAGGCGGACCGGCTCTGCGCGCGCCGGGATCAGACGGCCGTAGCCCGCTCCCAGCTGCAGCTTAAGGTAAGTCCCTTCGCAACTTCCTATCTACGCTCCCTCATGCCTCACCCCCCGCCAAAACCCTCCAATCGATTGAGTTTGTTCGGCGTCGTGATCGTGCTGCAACCTCGGCAACCAGCTCATCTCGACCCCTCCCCCCCCCGCCCCTTCGGTGCACGCTTATCGATGCCCGACTCCAGAGACAGCCCCCTCTGCTTCGGAGATAGTTATTGCCTGACGAGCGAATGATGATATTACGCGGGAATATTTAGGAGATGAGCCCTCGAGAATGCATTCTTATCGGGAGCTCGAACGTGGCTTACGCGACGACGCAGACGCGTCTGGCTGGATTATTTATAATGGAAAATGTGGAATCAATTTTTCATCCAGAAATATGCTTCTGCTCGCCTGACCGAATCCCGATCTTATCTACTTACATTTCATAATGTGGATTTTAAATTTTTTTTAAGATATACTTATCGCATTATTTTTTTACTATCTATTTTGAATTTTAATTGTAAGTATTATTGAGAGTTATTAAGTTCGCGAACTTTTTTTAATTTGAAGGTAGGTGTTTTATTTTAGATTTTTATAATAATTTAAAAATAATACTCTACAAACTTTTTATCTCACGATTACCCGTATTACCAAAGAATAATGACTCCCTTTAATTACCACAGACTTAACCGAGTTTAAAAAAAAACAATGACTGTGGCATAATTTAGAAACGAGAGAAGCCAGACCCTTAAATCATCGCGAACGAGAGAACAAGCGCGAAGTACAGCGGCAGAGTATTCCCTTATAAATTTTAACCCCCGCAATAACCCATTTTAGGCCATACAAAGGCCATTACATAATCATTTTCCGAAGCAATACTTGTCAGGCTCTTCTTTCCCTCGCCGACTATTTCCCTCGCCTCTCAATAGAGCGCACACGGCTCGATCGATGGCCAGGCAAAAACGCCTCGGATATATAGCGCGAATTGCCCGCGTCCTGTACGTCGAAAAAGCACAAAAGAAAGAAAATACGCTTGGCTCTCGGGGAAAGAGGGAGAAAAGGGAGGTGTGCACGCATAAATCGTAGCAGCGCTTCTTGCTCGAAATCTCCCGTGCCGTCCGGAGGGGAAGCGGGAAATGCGTCCGCATTGTCAGGTCTCGGCTAGTCGCCCATGAGCTTTTTTTCCCCACTGCCCTTTGCCGATCGATTTTACGCGCCGGCTTTCAAGGGCCATCCCCGGACTTTCTGCTGCTACGTGTATACATATATATCTGTGTATATATAGAAACGTATTTTCGCTGAATTAACGTGCGCTTTTGAGAGCCGGCGTTTTTCGAATTTTCCAGAGCACTGCTCAAAGCAGCGGGCCCTGGTCGTTGCGCGATTACGTTCAAACGATTATTTATATTCGGAACAATAATCCCATCAGAGCCTGCGAGTATGGGAATTAATGACGAGACTGGGAATTTCGATCACGGACAAAGCGTTTGGAGAAGTGTACGTTATAATCTCGACGACGGCTACTCCCGCTGCTTCCCCACCCAGGAAGAAGTTCTTTCTTCTCCTCCTCCGACATTATCGAGCATTCCCTCGCGTCGTTCAACAGAACGACCCCCGTTGGATGAAGAAAAATATCCGCGAGTTCTGTCCCTGAATTTTTCCGAGGCAATTATTCTCCCGGCAGCCCTCGGAAGAGCAGCCCGGCCTCGGCGTTATTGCGCAGGCAATAGTCCTCCGAAAACTCCTCCTAGCCGACCCATATAAATTACTCGAGCTCCCCTTCCCCCCCTTGCATTCGCGCATTCCGGGCTACATCACGTCGATAATACACGGCGCGCGAATAAAATTTCATTAGGATTACTCGATGCCGAGGCGGACGAGAAATTGAGATAGAGCGTGGTCGCGAAGAGGAGCTAACCCCGAGGATCGAGGGAGAAGGGATCCCATGAAATTCAGATTAGCCCGATCGGATAGGCGCGGAGAGTATACCACTCGGCGCTGTCTCTTTTTTTTCATCGCCGGATACGCTGCCCGGAGCTTTTCCCGGGGGATAAAGTTATGTCGCCGCGCGGAAGTTTTGCTCCGCGGCGTTGAGAATAAACGATAATCGGCGCCGACGCGCCGCGAAAAAGGATGCTCCCGCGCTATTGTCCGCGCGGGGATTGGAAATTGACCGGCCGAGGCGCACGAACCACCACCCCCCGTTATCCTCCTCGTCGTGGATATCCGCTTTTTCTTGCTCGTCTTTTTCTCCGTGTTTTCTCTGGGCGAAAGTGATTATTTGCCGATTGCCAAAGCCCCGGCGTTATTGGTTTTGCGTCGATCGACGAGTAATGAAGTTCAAGGTTGTTAAGAGCAATTTAAGCATCGTACTTTCTTGCTTTTATCCAGAGCCCCGCTTAAACATGCTTATTTCGTCGTTTAATGATGTTATCCCGAATTAAATTGCAACGCCTTTCGTTCGAACGAAAATTATTCCAAGAGTTTTCGCACGAGTTTACAGCTTATTTTCATTTCAATTCGCAAGATGTACTCGCACGGGGAGAATGAAAAAAAAAAGATAACGCAACTGTACGAGGCTTGCTCATTACCATAGCGAATCTAAAGCACATATGTTACAAAGTTCCCTCTCTCGTATAAAAAGCAAATAAAAAGTCGAGCCGCGTACATTCCATCCTCTCTCGCTCTCAAAACCAACACAGCAGGCAGTATCAGCAGAAGCAGGCGCTAGTGCGTTCCACCATGAACTTACCATAACTCAATACTCGGCTCGCGTCACGTATTCCCTCGCTGTACACACTGCCGAGATGTGATAGCATACAATCGGGAGGGCTCTCCTCACCCCCTCGCTACGGCAATTCTTCAATATCAGCAGGCGCGGCCGCGCGTATTTTTCAATACCACCAGGCCCGGTAGTCGTTGTCGCGCAGCCAAGGTGTCTCTCCCAGCGGCGCCCAGCTCATTTCCTTTCGCGATCCCTCAAGACGACCTGCCCCCCCCCTTCGCTGAAATTTGCGCGCGGGGCCGCGAGAGCACGTGCCGGCATCGCGATTTACGACGTGCCGGCCGGGAGAGACCGGCCGGCGAGCGAGCGTCGCGGCCGGGCGAGCGCGAGCGAGACAGACGCTTGCTCTACCTTCCCGTCCCCCCCCTTCCCTCCTCCGCGCTATATATCGATCGCGTTGCCGGCGGTGGCTGCTGTGGCGGCGACGCAGCCGCTGCCGGGAGAAGAAAACGAGAACCTGCCGCGCCGCCGGCTGCATCGGTTTTCATCCCCTACCACCCGTTTCTTCAGTCACCCTCCATCTATCCCTCGTTCGAGATGCCAACTCTTTTTTAATCTATTTTTATTTTTTCCTCTCTCTCTCTCTTCCCCCTTATTTTCTGCTTCTCACTCTGTCGAGCTGTTTTTCACTTTCGTTTAAATGGTGCGAATTAGCACATCTCGTTTTAATTAGGCAAGGGGTGACCTGGAGGACTCTGGTAGAATTTAAAGGAGTTTATGTTTTATGCCCGATTTGAAAGATATGCTTGCAGCTTTTATTGCTGTATTTTTATTAAGGCTTATCCAGCTTATACTACGTAATGGTGGTTAAAAGTTTCGTTTTGTTACTGTAACATTTGCGATATTTTTTTATAAACTTACAAATTATGTTTCCCTTATCTATTATTTTTCTTGTACTCGTTGAATTCAATCGGCTAATTTGATATCATAGCACCGTCCTTAATTAGTTAATTATTTATTTCAAGAGTATTCCCTGCTGAAGTATGCCTCAATGCACACAAAAGAAACTTAATAATTTTAAACGTTTAATACAAATTCTTTAGATTAAAAAAAGTTGCATTAGCCTCGCTAAAAATTCCATAAATTCAGGCCTACCAGTAGACAATTCGTCTAAAGCACAAAAAGAATGGTTGCCAGAAATACCGGTCGGTAAGAAGAAAGAATTTTCCAGGGGGGCGGGAGGCAAAGAGCCTCGTTATCTTAAGGGCTAGGAAAGATTGGCCGGCGGGGCGTCGATCCTAAGACGTGCTCGTGCGGCGCTGGGGCTTGATTTTCCACCTGTCTCTCCCGGTCTTCGCTCGCAAGCTCACCCCCTGGGGGCCCGCGCGCGATCGAAACGACACGCGCATGCGCTGTTGCGCTTGACCAGATGGCGCCATGTCACGGTACCCAGACAAGGGTTGCCTGGCAGTGCTCTACTTTGCCAACGGGGGTTGACTAGTTTCTGCCATGTCAGAGTGGCTGCGCAGTACTACCCAAGCAGTGCTGGTGAAGTAGGAAGCGACAGCTTTGCAAGCTGGTAAAGGCATTTCATTCGCTGGCACCAACTGCATTCTGTTACGTTGGTAAATTTGGATTTTCGAGAGATGGTTAAAGGGACAGTTGTCGCGAGGTAACGTTAGGGTAGAGGTTGAGCGTATTTGACGATGGTAAATAGCTTGTAACGGAGTAGGGTAAATTGTAAAGGCTACAGAGATCTTTTTGACGTAGTGCAAACATAGCAGACTTGTAGTTCTTTTTTTAGTACTCGATTATTTAAACAGAACATTAAAGTCGCTCAGCATTTTCTTTGATATAAATAAAAAATATAAAAGCTCGACTTGCAAAGCACGCGATAAAGTCGCAAAAGCATGAAATTTACAAGAATTGAAAGAGGGAAAAACGTATCGCGTGCGCTGGCGCTGGTGCTCTCGGTGCACCCCAAAAATAACAGCGTTTCATAAATATTTATTGCCGGAAAAGCCGCGGAGCCGCGCTCGCTAAAGTACATACAAGTTTGCTCTTTGGATGGAGCGGATTGTCGGGCAAGGCGGCGCAAGCGGCTGTTCCGTTATACGCGACTAAATCCAATAGAGCGCGGATTTGGCGTGCGTTTGTAAGGAGGACTTGTGCAAGAGCGAAGCAGCGAGAAAACGCGCGCGTCGAAAGGATGTCAAAGCGAGAGCTGACGGAATAGGAAAACTAGAAATTACTACGTTGCAAGGCTGTCGACATTTTTTAAAATACATGTCGACGCTTTTTGGATGCGACGGAAATCGGAACTGGATTTTCTTTGGGAGTCCTATTGTTCGTATTTTCAGAAATAATAGTTACCAGAGCTCAATTCGATTTGAGCTTTAATAATTCAACGTTGGTAAGAGTATTATTGTACATCGTACGAAATGACAGTGCACGTTCGTGTTTTTTTATTTTTAAACAATTTTAAAATAGCACGTATCTGTCGTGCAAATCGAACCTGCCAAGCCGGCGTCGGCGCTCTGGCATTTAAAACCCGAGTTGCGCTCTCATCTCTTTATCCTCTCAACAACACGCGCGCAAGACAAGCCGAGGGCAAAGAAAGGCGCGTGAGCGCGTCTCTTTGTGCCCATGGAAAAAAGGCCTCAAACAAAAGGAAAAAAAAGAAGAAAAAGACGAAGAATAGCAGCGGGTGCCGGAACGAGGCACGTCGGGGAGGAGGATAAGAGAAAGATAACGTTAAGAACAGATGTCGTTCGGTAGCTGACGTGGCCCGCACGTGCAGAGAGGAAAAGAGAGAGGGAGAGAGAGAGAGAGAGCCGGTAACTTCACAATATCCCGCTCCGAACGTGATATTCCCATTCACGTTTCCCGGCTCTCCCTCCTCCTCCTCCTCCTCCTCCTCCTCCTCTCGTCTTTTAGAACCTCAGCCTACCAGTTCGTCCTCCCGGGCTCTCTCTCGGCTTGGCTGCGCTCCAGACATGTATGTGTTTCGGTTTCGGGTAAACCGAAAGTTTCTTCGGTGGAGAGGGAGATGACAGGGGCTGCGTGCCGCTGGCTCGGCTGGGAGACGAAACTTGCTCCAGCTACCCGAGAATATTACCTCTCCCTCGCCCTAATGTCACGGCGCGTAACTGCACTGCGCAAATTATCGCTCGCGAATTTGCGCGCGCGTTCGACTTCCCGACAATTCGGACTACGAAGCCCTCGCAGTCTCGAAGAATAACTTGGCTTTGCCAGACTCTCCGATAATAGTTGCTTCGATATTCAGACTCGCGGTGCTTCAAAATAATCAGCTAAAAAATTCATCCCTACCCTGGAGGAAATTGCACGGATGAAAGTTCGTTGGCCTGTTGGGAGTGCAACCAGCCGGTACTGCGATGATAGGCGGAGGAGGCCCGTCGGCTGATCGTTTTTTCTCAAAAGTGAACGGCCTCGTCGCCGAGTGGGCTGGGGTGGCTGCCGCTCCCAGACACACGGAGAGAAGCGCCGGTATCAGTTTAGCGCGCGTCTGCGACAGAAGCTCGCTTCCCTTTGTGACAGGGGCAGCAGTCGAAACGGCGTGCCCTGCACATAAGTTTCATCCAGATAAAGAGAAAGAGAGAGGTAGAGAGAGGTAGAGAGTTGAAGAGAGAGGGCTGAGCAAAGGAACTTGAGGGAATTCCGGTTTCGCAAAAGTACCTGCGCCAGCTGTTAATCGATCATTTTCGGCTGGCTGCTCGAGCTTATACCGGCTTGTTCTACACTAGCTGGATGGTTCGTATTGCTGTTGTTGTTTTTTCGCGTGACAATTTTTGGGATTTCCACGAATTTATGGGGTCATCGTAAATCAGCATCGATGAAACGCCTTTTATCTATGGTCGAGAGAAAATCGATGTTTGCTCTTCGTATTACGAGAGCGCGAGCGAGTGTTTAGTCGGTAGACGAGGGGGGCATTGGAAGCTGTAGTGGTCGTAATAAGAGGGAGATAAGAATTTTTCGCTTTTTCTTTATTAAAAAAGAATTTCGCGAGGTAAGGAGTTTTTTGTGCGGAGGGCGGCAAAAATCATTTTATGAAATATTAAAGATAAAATCGTGATTTTTAGATCGTTTTTAGGTGATAATAATTCAATTATAGAGTGACTTTGATTTGAGAATTACTTAAATAGCCCGAGTAATGATGTCGAAATTCATCTGGAAATTATGTAAAGGACTCGAATACTTTAGTTAATAGAATCATGCATGCTGAAACTTGGCAGTTACCAACATCGCGCGATATGCAAACAATTTGCCTGCATTATTCACACGTATTGCCTCGAACATCTTGATTAAGTCACTTTGGAATTTTAGCGTATGCTCGAAACGTTTTTTACTCATTTCTCCGAATAGCGGACATATCAGACACACCCCTTTTTCCCATTGTCTAGTAAGGCCCTAGTAATTCTAACAATATTCCGCAAAATATTATTAATCTCATTTCTCAATAGTTTCTTTTGTCATCCAAGAATCGAAGAGAGTCACTTGAAAAAAAAAAGTTGCAGGACGTAGTCTCGGAAGTAGAAGATGATATTGAAATCTCCATTTCGGTATCCAGCAGTGGGGGAGCCGTAGCAGCCGCACGTTTCTGCGATATTTTTCCTCAAAAGACTCAGCAGCGCGAAAAGTCGGCCATCCATTATCGCAGATCGGGAAACGCGCGCACCGAGTCCGTTTCCTCGGCCGGCTGCTGCGAGCCCCCTGTAGTCAGCAAGTAGTCCAACTCCGGGAATTAATGCACCTCCGCCCCTTATTCCCTCTCTCTCTCTCTCTCGCTCACTCTCTCTCTCGTATCTGGCAGTACTCCGGATCTTGTAGGCGTTTGCGGAACGACGACCGGCTGCGGGTGGGACGATAGCGCGAGAGCGCAAAGTCGCGTGCTCGGCATGTCCGAGAATTAATATGCAAATGCTCGCCGGCTGGCGCCCCTCCCCACGCCGATGGTCAACGTTTGGCCGGGCCCAGCTCGAATTGCGACCAGCCGGCAAACGCCGCCGTCTCCCTCCAACCGCGCGCGTCTTGTTATCCGTTTCGTCCCTCGCTACCACTAGCGTCTCTCGCCCGCTACGTTCACTCTCGCGTGAGCTCTCGTTCAATTATTCGATTGTCCGGCCGGTCTAGCCGAGGGGCTGTATTTACAGTACCTCAGTTTTCGGTTTGCACCGTATAAATTAACTCTCAGATTCTGGCGCTGGCTCGCCCGGCAAGAGCCCTCCCTTGTCCCTCCGGCTCTCTGTTTACCTTGGCTGATTCTCTTTCGGTTTAAATGTATCGACCAACAGATACCGATGTTAACAAAAAAAAAAAGAAGAATTTTATGTTCTTGTTATGCGTTGCTGTGGATAGGGCGAAGGTAGGAAAGATCGCGCAGTTTCATCAGCATTCTTCTCGCCCTCCCTCCCGAGCGTCCCAAGAGAAAGTTACCCAATACGAATCTTCTCGTTGAACCTAGGCATCGTTTATCAATCTATTTATCTTTACGCCTCAATATCCATCCCGGCGCCTCATCTTATTTCGCATTGGCTCTTGGCGCTCCTTATCTTCACGTCCCCGCTCATCGCGCGACACCAGCCCCAACAATCTCTCTCGGCGACCGCGGGAATTCTGTTTTTTTCCCTTGCCCTCTCTCTCTTTCCCCATTTCACTCTGGCCGGAAGGAGCGAATGCCTCGGCTGAACTCGCTACTTTATTTAAATTTCTCTGTGGAATTTTCGTATTACAGCGAGACCCGCACAGCCGACCGTTCTCGCACAAAGAGATGACGTAGGGGAGGAAAAGGGGAAAGCCGGGGGGCAGGGGGAGGGAAAAGAAAAGAGATGGCTAGACGCGCCGGCTGGCTAACGAACGGTACCCACGACGCTCGGCGGCGGCCTCGTTACGCCTCGCAAATCGACTTCAGCTTCTAACATTTCTCAGCGTTTTTCGTCTTTTTTCCACTTTTTTCGGTCTTTGTCTTTACTTTTGCTCCATTCCTCTCTAGCCGCCCCTCGACCGGGCTGCTTTTCTATTTTACTGCGGCACGGCGTTTGCTGCGCCGTTTGTATTTGGTTTATATTACGTAAAACGTTAAGAATTTTTCTGCAATACGGTATACGGGGCCGTGGAATTAAAATGTGAAAAAGCTATTTTTCTCATTCGGGTTCTTTGGAAGAGAATATACTTTGAAAATATTAATTTTACATCGGATGTTGTTAAGGTAAATAACAATGTTTATTTTCCTACAAAACGGTTTTTAAATCATAGGGTATCGAGGAGCCAAGTTAATTTAAATAATCCGCGCTGTAAAAAAATCCCAACAATTCCACTTATCGACTACTCAGCTCCGTCGATTGAGCTTATTCAATGAATGGTATTTAAGAAAATACCAGGCGAAAGCGCCGCATCGAAAAATCAATGCGGCTCTTGCGCCGAGCCAGCAAAAGTATTCCAATACCAGGTCGGGCAATAACAATCGAATATCCGAGAGGCCGGAGGGGGCGCCTCGTAAAATCGGAATATCGAAAACGACTGCCGCAAATGCGCCTCCGTAAGCAAACAGCCGTATACGCACGGTACTACCACGTGCAAGCGGCTCCTCGTAATCCTGTAATTGCCCTTGCACAGCAAGATTGTCTTTTTCTTACTGCTGTCGACGTCGCTTAGCGCTTACGACTACTTACTTTCCCGATGAGCTTTTGAAACCCCCTTTTCACCTTGTATCTCTTGTAATCAAGCAAGTTGACGAGCAAGATTTTAAGGTTTCTTTTGTATTTGTTATTTGAGTATTCGAAGACGTGTACGTGGGGAGGGTGGCTCTAGTCCAACGATTCAATGCCAAGTGCAGACGCGTTTTGGTGTGTGCCAGCTCAGCGGAGGAGGGCCAGCGAGATACTTGTATAGCTTTCGGAAAGAAGAGTATACACACCGCAAGTAGCTGGTAGTTTGTTGCCGGATCTACCGAGAGCTATTTCATGTCGGATTGAAAAAGATTTGTCGGAAGTTTAAGGGCTTTCGAGCGCCCCGGGGGCGCTGAATCCGCATATCTTTACTACATATCTAGGCTTGAGATGTGTATACACGTAGGAGATAAGAATTTTATTTTCTTTTTCTCTTTGCAATCGAGGACAGTCGATGACATACATGCTCTTATCCTACAATCCTTGTTCTTAGCAAGAGCGTAATTGTCTAACGATTTCGAGCTATTACCGATTTTTCGGCGCGGCTGGCAAGTAAATTAGTCATGCCACGGCTCTGCTTGCCAACAGGTCTAATTAGCCGCCCCGCTTCATTGGGCAATTTCGTGAATTTTCCGCACAAATGGAGACGACCCGCGTCCAATGAGCCAGTCGTCGCTCCTTTCCGGACGTTGGCACGGCCTCTATTTGTCTCTTTGTGTGTATAACGATAAATTTCTTGTCCTCGTGCTTTCATTGAATTTTTTAACTTCAAGTGAAAACTCACATTTTTTCCCGTGCACGAAAATCCTACATAAAATTGATTTTTAGGAAATGTCCGACTAAACTCGATTTGGACTACTTAAATGGAAAATTTTCGTTATTTTTCTGATTAAAATTATAAACGAGCTTCATCAATCTTTAAACCTTGTTCTTTATACAATCCATTTAAAAACAGTTGAATATTGACGAATGCGAGAGGGGAATAGCCGAAACGAAAGCTGAAACTGATTGCGAGAGCACAGGTCTGCGATGTTTTTGGATCACGTCAAAACACGCCTCGTATTGACAGTCAGGTGCAAATCAGGAACAGGTGCGTGTATGTGTGTGTGTGTTTATGTATGTGTGGTTAGGGAAGGTAGGGAGGTGGAGGGGAGGAAATGCGATAGCGCGCGGATAATCGAATGAGCCGTCGATTGGGCTTGCGATGCGACGACAGTGACGCATAGCTTTCCCGCGGGCGGGGCCGCAGCTTCAGGCAGCGCGCCGTGAGCGGGCGCGCTCGACGCCGCCCCTGTGTGGCAGGAGGAGGAAATCGAGCCGGGCTAGCTACTCTCTCTCTCTCTCTCTCTCGCTCCGTCGTGAATCGAGCGCGGGATCAATCCTTTCTCGTCAGACTCCCGCGAACTCGATGGTTTCATCTATCCAAGCATCTCTCGACTGCTGAGATCTTTCTCTCTTTCTCTTTGGAAACACGATGCCCTCAAATGCTTTCCTTTCAACGGAGCTTTGGCTTTTTAGCAGACGACCCAATTGAATCTATCCATGGTGGATGGATAAATACGGATGTTTGTTAACCCGACCTTTCTGGTTTATGTCGATAACACGATAATAGAACTCGATGATCTCGGATAATCTTTTAATGCTATTTTACGATATCTACTCAAATACAAGCATGTTTATTGTTTCTACATGGATGAACTCACGGTTTTTAATTAGCGAAACGAATACCTTTTCTTCGTTGTAATTTCAAGCGACTAGAGCTCAGAACGGAATTCATTGAATTAGCGCAAAGTGTAGTGTCAAAAGTACATTGCGACAGTCAGAAGTACATCATCAGAGAAGCACACTCCAAAGGGATTCTTTATTCTCGCGACTACATTTTCGCGTTATAACGTCCTTGATATAATTATTCCCGTCTTCGTAGTTGTCGTCAGATTTTCGACGAGACCTCGGAGCTATCCGGTTAAAAAGCTTTCAACGTCAGAAGAAGAGGACGTCGGCGAGGGTAAATAAAGCCTGAGAGAAAGAGAGGACAAGGCCGACGCAGAAGAAAAAAATAGAGAGAGAGAGAAGCGGGAGAGGGAACGAGCTCTCGGACGCTCATCCCTCCGGTCGAGATTGCACGCGCGCCGGTCGGGCAGAATGGCTGGACGTGAAAATGGATGATACGGCTTCCGGCTAGCATCGAAGACTCCCCGGAAGCCAGCCGATGGACGCGCGACAACGCCGTAGATGGACATGGGAAGGAGAGAGAGTGAGAGAGAAAAACGGCTTGGCTTGATAAAGCATCAGGGGCTACGTGCTTTTCTTCTGGGCCGCTGCTACACTTTTTCCAAGCCCCTCGACTGGCTAACGCTATTTGTTATTCCGAGGCGAGCGCCGCGATGTCTTTAATATTTTTCCACCTGACTGCGACGCATCTTCTTGCGGCGCCCGGACGCTACTCGTGATAAGCGTTGAATAGCTGCGTCGATTGATGCTGCGCTTGTGACTGCTTTTTGCCTGTATTATTTATGGACCTTTTCTTTTTAAGTGGATATACGAGTTTGTTATGAGACAACGCTTTTCTATGATATTCTCGGGAGATGAAAGAAAATAAATGGTAATCGTATAGATCACTGACCCAAAAACGTGAGTCTCGAAATTTTTGCTTGTAATGAGGCTGTTCGGAAGCCCATTGATAGAGATTGAAGAGAAAGTTAATCTAGAAAATACGCGAAAAAGAGGATGAAAAATGTCAGGGAGGCATAAGCGATGACAGTGTTGACGCCAATAGAAATAGCTTTGATTACTTCTTTACTCGACTTTCGCACGAGCAGCATTTGACAGGCATAGGAGCTGCAGTACTTTATCAACGAAGCTATGCTCATTATTACCGTCAACGTGCCAAGTAATCGCGCTTTTTCTTACTTTTTTCGCTTTTTTTTCATCGTTATTTTTTGAACAATTGCGTAGCTACGTGAGCATTCACGCCCTGAAGGTTTGAACGGGATTTCCGTCTTGTTGTCTAATGGGAAATAGGAAGGAAAGCCGAGTAATAAGGCTAAATTATAAGGAAGAGTGACGAGTGATGGATTGCATCATTTCTTGTGATAAATTGCGATTTTTAATATTCAGATTAATTCAGCATTGTTTTTGATTATTTAAAAACACTTTACGTTTTTTTATTATTGGATTTCTAGTATTTTACATCTGGCTTTTAAAAATTTTAAAGAACTATCAAAGATTCATTCTTTTTGCTTTAGCGTATAAAAATCGATTTAGAAATTTTTTGAATTTTTCAAATTTATATTAGGATATTTCCGAAGCATGTATAACTTGAAAACCCAAAAATTATATGCAAAAAAGTAACATAAATTTTCTACCGCACAAAAACCTTTACTGTCGTTCGCATAAAAAATCGTAGCTTCTCAACGTCATTATCAATCATGATTAGATGTATAATTACACTCTGTCGCTATGATCTTCCAGCTTTAAAACCTCTTCTATTCATCTCGTAAAATAAAGAAAAAATGAAGTTTGTAAAATATCCTCTTTCAAAACTGAAAAAATTGGAAAATCCAAAAAAAAAAAAGATTGATTAGGCGATCGGAACGGGGAAGTTGAATTAATCAACCCTTAATATTTACCTTGCCTTTTTCATTCGGCTAATGGATTCGCCTCGTTTTTGAAAGCCGGGATAACAATTAGTCCGCTTTCTCAAGGGATAGCGATCGTTAATTTTTAAACGACGACAAGCAAACCGCGCCGACATTTTCGCTCTTATCGAAAAAAGGACGAGCGCGCGCAAGCTTTGTGTCCGGATGCCGGCTAAAGAAAGCAGTGCTAATAAGCACTTTGAAAAAAAAGGCACTTAGCCAAGTAATTACGCAGCAGTTACGGCAATTACGTTGCGATTTAATGAGATCGCGTAATAAAGCTATACTTTAGCCCGGAGAGCAGCAGGAGTAGCATAAAGCCGGATGCACCAGGCCGGATTATACTCTCCTCCTCTGTCCCTGCGTTCCACGCCGGAGAGAGGTGTCTCTTGCGGAGCCGAAGGGAAAAAAGTGGGCCACGCAGAGCCGGCCCTTAGCGCGGAGGCCAATTTATCTCCGCAGCTCCATTGTGGCTCCGGGGCTGGCTGGCTGGCAGCACTGCATGCGCCCACTTCGTTTGCCGCGCGAGACACCGGGACGTCTCTTGGTCGAGTAGCCGGAGCGCGCGCGCGCCCAGAATCTTAATGACCCCCTTTTTCACCTGCAGAGGCTAGCCCGAGGGGCTGCCTCTCTCTCTCTCTTTGTTGTCTTTTCGCTTGCTCGCAGGTTTTGAGAGGCTCGAGGCGATTCGTTGCATTTTTTTTTGCAGGCTACCATGCAGCTTGTGTATTAAAGCCGAAAGACTCGTGCCTTGGCAATTTTTCGCTTGAATAAGAAATGTACGGATGAAAAACGGCAATTAGATCTGACGTTCGATTTCAGCGGGAACTAGAGGGAGGGGCAGCGCTGACTGCCCGGTTGGCCGGCGTGTTTTCCAGTCCCAGCACACAGTCGAGGACGATTTATGCGGCCGAGGGAGAGAGGGTCAAAGCGAAGTTTATCTGGCGCGGCCGGGGGCTGTGGCCTTTGCAACCGCGGACTCGGGGCTGTCCGGCTCCCCCCTCTCTCTCGGTTTGCTTGCGCATTCGCGGCCGCGCGTTATCGGGGCTTTGGCCGTCGTCGCGGCTGCGAACTGCCATTCCCGCCCCTCGCGCTCCTCTCGTGTTCGATGGAGCTTGCCGGTGGGCTCGTGTGTTTGCGAATCCCTGGTTATGGCTCTCTGCTCTTTTGCGAATTCAATTTTTCAGCCTTCCCGCGAGGTTTCACGTTGTTTCTTCGGCCACGTTTCATCCTTATCGCGATCCCGTGGTATTTTATTCTCCCCAAGATAACGAATGCAAGTATGATTTGTAATTTTAAAGGAAAATAAAGTTGCGCAGCGAGAGAGGCGGGGGGGGGCGACTCGAGGATACCTATATACGTTAATAAATGTTCGAGAAGTTGCTGAACTGGCGAAACTAATACTTTATACCGACTAACAGATAGCGAGGCTCTGTTCAATTATTGACTTTTAGCCGAAGAAGCAAAAGTTACTTTTTCTACGTTTGTGTGTTCGGCTCTGACAGCCGGAGCTCTACAGCGCGCCGAAGCCCCGCGGAAATAATAATTCAGCTGAGAATCGGTTAGTCTTAAAGACAGGCCCGATGGAAAGAAAAGTTCTTAATAAAATTATCGTCGACTTTGTCCGACGCTTCACTTTCAGCAGTCCCTCCTACCGCTTTTCTTTTCATCTCACACAAATGGAATTCGATGTTGCTTAAGAGTCGAAATTACAGCTCGCTCGAATTCTTAAATTAACTTCACTTTAAAAAAAAAATAAAAATAAAAAACGTACTTCCTGTATTGCAATCGTAAAATATACCGAGCTTATTCTCGCCGCGAGTTCACGCACTATCGCGTGCTATTTCGGCGGTCTGCGCGCGATCGCCTGGACCAGCGAGGCCGTAAGTCAAGTGGAAAGCAGAGAAGATATCCAACAAGAGGGAGAGAATCTCGCGAGAAGGAAATGAAAAATTCCGAACGTGATTTGTGTCGCGATGTCGCGACCGCAAGTTATCATTGCGATTCGCAGACGCATGTGCTTTTCTGAACACGAGGAATATAAAAGATCAAGTGCTAACGTAGGTGAGATACTTCCTACGGAAACTAGTGTGATATTAAGAGGATAGAATGATGAATATTTTTAGTGAATTGGAGAAAAATTTGAATAAATTATTTAATACCTGTTTATGATTGTTAATAGTTTGTTTTCGTAAAGGATAAGCGTTAAAATCAATCTTTTAAGTAGTACAAAGAAGACATCATTGGAGAAGAGATAAAATGGGCGCGAAATAAAGTCTCTTTCCGTGCTGCGGAAAGTTTAAAGTTTCTCTTGGCTAAGCATTGCCCGTTGTTAATGCATATACACCGGAAACACTTTTAGCTCTTCTAACAACTTTAAAAGTCATTTTGCCAGCGAAGACAATAAATTCGAGCAAGTCTCTTAAGTAAATATCTTAAAAAGTCGCTACGCTACTCTCCCGGTAGCAGTGAATTTATTATTGAATCTACTGGAAATCAATATTTGACGAAAATACTATAGGAGTGTTTGCGCGAAAAGCAAAGTTAAATACTATTCTTGAGAGATAAAGCGAGCTTTTTGTCTTGTTGCAATTTTCGAAAATTCCTTAACGAGGATGTATAGGAATTTCGGGTTATTCTACGTCGAGAGAATCGTTATAGTAAATTGTGATGGATGAACGCGGGGCGCGTTCGTAATCACAGACGTAGTTCGCCATTAGTAAAGCCTCATCCCCTCTGACTTTGACGAAAATGTAATTTTGCAATACAATGTACACTTTGCAGGACAATTAAACAAATCGCGCGCTGCTAAACTTTATTGAAAAATCGTCGTTTCTTGGCGCGTAACTACCAACGGGCGCATTTCAAACGCGAATTTTACGTTTCCGTAGGTATTCCGGCAAGGGGGGGGGGAGCCCAAGTTTACTCGCTTTCCGAATGACCCCGTAAATTACCTACATTATCGTAACCTCCTCGACGAAATGGCACGTCATTTCGTTAGCCGAACGAGAGCTGAACCGATCGCACCATAATCCCACACCCCTCCGCGTCCCCCCATGCTCTTTGCGACTGCACTGCATACGCCGGTTTTTTTGAGCTTTTGCCCATGTTGGTTCAGCTCTCGAGACGTCGCGCGCGCAAACAAGCCCTGGCGCTCGATATTCCGCTGCGAATTTTCCCAGGGCCCGCGTAATTATGTCGTTGGACCTAGCCAGAGCTGCCGAGGAAGAAGCAGGATTTATTGTGACCGCTGGAGCTAGAGGTTATTGCGGACCGGATAAAACGGCGCTCGTTTGTGAAAGCTTGAAATTTTGGCGAGTTAGGGGAAAAGACTTTCGAAGCCCGAGGGCGATTTCTTTCAGAAAAATCACGATCATTTGCAGAGGCCCTCTCTCTCTCTCTCTCTCTCTCTCTCTTTCTCTGGTGGCTCGCGGCCATTTTTATCCGCGCCTCGCTCGGCCGCTCGCTGGGGATCGGGCGAATACTTTAGCCGCCGGGGGGATATTTCAAAGGCCAGTTATTATTATTCAGAGAGATGCGTATTATGTGAAAACGTAGAGGTATAGCGCGAGAGCTCGTTGCTTATTTTCCGGAAAATAACGCCCTCGTAAAATGTCTCTTTAAGCAGCCAGTTTGCTCGTATAGGCTGAACAGTATAAAAAAAAAATAAATAGACAACAAAAAAGACATAGGAGTTGGCAAAGCTCGACGTTTTTATTTTAGCGACACGCGTCCGCCATAATTAAGCACAAGAGCGGCCCTTTTAGCGTTATTAAATTCTGCAGTCGCGTGGCCGCAGGAGAGTAGAAGCGAGAGAAGGAGAGGGGAAAGCCCCAAAAAGCATCACGTGGATACGAATTTCGAGCGCAGCCGCCTTTCTCTCTCTCCCTCTCTCTCTCTCTTTTATCGTGGTCGCTTGGCCCAGCAGCCCCGTCCGTCCTCGTATTTGCTTCTTCGCATGCACCGGCACGTTTCGAAGCAGCAGGTTATGGACTTTTTTCCGTTATCTCCGTCTCTCCCTTTCCCTTCTCTCTTACCCGTCGTGTTCTACTCTCTTGCTCTTTATTGCGTCGTCCGCGTCTCGTTCTCTTTTTTTTTCTCCCCTCCCGCCTGACGGTAGCGGCGAAAGCGCCAGGGGTTGAAATAGTGCACTTGACATCGCTCGCCCCCCTCCCTCTCGCATAGGGCAAACTTCATATATTCTCGCGTGATCGCGCATTTCTCTCTTTCTCTCTCTTTTGCCATTTTTAAAGAGTACTCGGCCGCTGGCCGTTGCGCTTCTTTTTTTTCGCGCTACTTTAGACCGCTTTACTCGGGATTCCAGCTGTAAAGTCAGCCAACGCGATTGCGCTAAAACACGAACTTTCCCCAGGGATAATTCGATTGATTACGACTTTGCCAGCCCTAAGCCTGTTTTTCCCAAGTTTTTTGTTTGCCGAAGGCAGAGCAAATTTGCTAACCGAAGGTCTGAGCTGTTACTGCTGCTTTTCAATTATGTAAAAAGCTAAATTTTCGATGGAAATTTGGCTATAACCCTCATCAAAACTGCGAGTACGATAGATTTTGTAGCCAATTTTTAAGTTCGCCCCAAACGCAACATTTAGAGGTACTTCATTTACACGCCATTAACAGGAGTCCCAAGTAAATTTTGTTAAATGCTGTCCCCCATAGGCTCATGTAACGTGTTTATAGCATTTACGTAAAGCAAATGTGATTATTTCCTAGAGTTGGTCACGGCTTTGATCTTTGAAATAATGTTACATTCATAAATACACTTAATTCCTGATCGAATGCGACTTTGATAAATAATTTTAGCAGCAGGCCTTATTTACCATATTACCAATCGCATTAACACGATGTAAAATGAAATTAAAATATGGTTGTAATTATAGCTTTGGAATATTAATCAATACGTTCACGGTAAACACAACATTATATAATTGTGTCGTGTCATTAAATAAATTTCTAAATAATTCAATCTCACTGTTAACGCAACTTCATCGCATTAACTACGTTAATAATCCATTTCAACGATCGCAATTGAGTAGGCGACGCATCGGGGGTGAAAAAGAGACAAAAGTTCGACACTTCTTCAAGGCTCGATCCGCTTAAAATTCAGGCTGCAGCCTCGTAACGCGAAGCCACAGGCGATCAGGTTGCAGCGTCTCATCCTCCGGTCTCTCGCTTACAAACGCCCGGAATCGTTAACTTTTACGAGGGCACATAAATTTTAATTGATTTCGGGTTAATTGAATGGGCTACGGCCGCTCGTCGTGGCCTGGTAATTGAATTCGCGCGCCAGCTTGTCCTCTCTGCCCCGCGCCCCATCCCCCCTTTGTTTGTCGCGTCCATCGGCGAGACCCGATGAAGCCGTCAAGGTGTTGTAGCACTGATGATGACGAGCCGACGGCGGAGAGGGGAATAGGGCGGGGGGGAGGAGAAGGCTCGGGGAGAGGCTATATCGCGTATGAGCGACGGGCCTGGCCGTTGTAGCGAGGCTTGCGTGTACATCAGATTCATGCGGCGCTCGTAAAAGCTACAACGCCTGGACGTATCCCAGGTTATATGGATACCTGTTCGTATCATTGGGATACAGGTGTACAAAAGCGTAGCCCCCACCCCCCCCCCCTTCCCCCAAGTCCACGCGCGCAGGTAATCTTGTAAAAGCGTAACGAACCCGCTTTTATTTGAATAATTAAAAAGGTTCGTAACCCGGGCTAAGACAAAAGCCCGCCCCCCCCCCCCCCCCCCCCTGTAGAAGTAAGTTGGCGAGCGGAAAGGATCTCGCACGCAAAACCACAGGAGCGTAGAGTCCCGTGAGAACAAAACAAACTTCGAGGCCGACTTACCTACCCCCTCCACCTCGTTCGGAAGCTTTTCCTCCTGCGAGCCTGGCTCCCGGGGAGAGAGAAAAAAAACAGCGCGCGCGCGCGCGTGGAAAGCGGCTTGGAGGAGCAGAGAAGCTCCGCGGCGGCCTAGGCGCGCAAAAGGACGAGCCTCTCTCCTCCCGGCGGGCTCTGCGCGAGGGCAAAAAAAAGGGGCAGCAAATAAAAGCGCTAGCCAGGCAGTAGAGAGAGAGAGAGAGCGGCAGAGACGGAGCTTGCGAGTTGGTCGGCCGGAGTATATAGGGCCTGCCGTTCGTCTCGAGAGCGCGCCTCGTCTCTCCAAGCCTGGTAGCAAGGGGAGGAGGAAGAGAGAAAGAGATGGGGGAGTATCGTCGAGAGCTGCGCCCGAGCCCCTTAACTCGGTAACCCATATTTCAGAGCCGAGTGCTTTAGCCCCGGTTCCCTCACAAAGCCCAGCTCCCTTCCGCTTGGCGAGTTGTGCGAAAAATATCAGGCCTCGGGAGTACGGCGAAGCCGAGCAGGAGAAGAGGATGGCTCTGGTTGGTTCGGCGACCTTCCTAGCCCTCCTCGCCATGTCTCTCGCGTAGCCCCCCCTTTTTATTCCTCGAAACGGTCTCGCAAGTTCTGGAGACGGGAATTAGCGGAAACCTCGGTCGCTGTACTTGAGATCGCGCTACTCTCCCTCTCTTTGGGAGCGAGGCAGACTCCTACGTATAACGAGGCTGCTAGAACGAGCCGTTTCCTTTGGCTTTTGTACGTATGACCGGAGGTTTATTGTATTTCTCTCTCCGTATAGAGTTTGCGAGTTAGGGATATAACTTTAATGGGCCGCTCGTATAAGCTCGGACATCGTACCCTATCGTAATACACCTCGTTTTTTTTTATTGACTACCAGGGCTATTGGAAAGTTGCGTGTTAACCCCGCGAGAATTGTTAGGCAAATGTTCGCTCGATTCCCGTTCGACGCATATTGCTGGATACTATAAAGTACCGATGTACACGCGTATTTTATACTATTCTTTTTTAGCGCATTAAACTTTTATTTCAACGTCATTTTCTATTAGGCGGAGAAAATGAAGGAAAGAGAGAAGAAAGTCGAAATGGTTATTGAATAAAGTGTGCCGGGGCTACGTCGGCCTGGCTTAACTAAACGAAGTGAAAAAAGAAAAAGCAGCACTCGGACGGCGTACTCTTTCTCTCTCTCTCTCTTTACGTCCATCTTCGCCTTTGTCTCGCAGCGCGCTTTTCCCTCCCATTCCCGAATTTTCGCAAGCCTCTCCCTCTCTCTCGTCGTGAAGCCGCCACTGCAGCTCTCTCGTCGTCCGGCGATGGAATTTTTATAGTTTGTTAGTCGGATGGATCTCATTAAGTCCGCTAGAGTCGAATCTCGTTAGGGCCACCACGGCGCAAAGTGCTTTGTGATATTTTCTTGTCGGCTCTCGGGGGGCTTTGTGGCTCTCCACCTCCCCTCCCTTACACTGCACCATCCGCCGGTCTCTGCTGTCCTCTCGCTTTTGTAATTACTGTTTTACAGAAGCGGAGAGGGACAAGGCTGTAAAGGCGACGCTTAAACAGCGATGAAATTTCCAAGTTTTTACGTGATTCCGAGTTAACGCGGAAATGACTGCTTCTGTTTTGACGCGACTAATTTTGCCAAGTGGGTATGATGCGTGCTTGTGACGAGCTTACATTGGACGAGTGCTGCATATGAGTACTTTGTTTTTTTAAAAGTTCTCCGTTTAGAAAACAAACATTCTTTTGTGAGACATACGACGAAACGTTTCGTCGGCGAAAGGTTTCAGTGATCAAAGAAATTTCTTATCCTTCTGGTTTAAAGCAATCTTTAACGAAGAGCTTGCAAAGAATTTTCTCTTTTAATCTGGGAGCTACCATTCTCTGTGTACCCAGCGAACGTGACGACGATGCTCATGCTGTTTACGCTGTCTCTTTAGGTACGTATACGCGTGTAATACATACGGAAAAGAGGCTTGAACATGATGCCCGGGATCAAAGGATTTCTGGATCGCAAGGAGAGGGCAAATAATTTTCGAGCTCGTCCAGTGTACACAAGCCTACACGTTATTGTTTATTCTGGGATTTTCGAGTTTTGGAAGCGTGTCGAGATGACAAGCTTCTACTCAGCTTCAACGAGGCTTTCGTCGGTTTAGGCGCCTCTTGAATTCCAGATGATTCTATTAGAAGGACCTCAAAATTTACGGTCTCGCGTAGGTCGGTTCTTATTTTTTTCCAAAAAGCTTGCGGGAAATTCGATTAGGTCGTTTCTCAAACGAGACGAGCTTTGGCCGTGACTACTGAAAGACGAACGGTTGAGTTTGTACAGTGCCGGTGCCAATAATCTAACAGGGGGGAAGGGGCGTACGGTCGACTGCACCGTTAATCAAGCACGAGGCGACAGTCACGCGCGCACTTCTTCGAGCTAAGAAGACGGAGGGGAGAGGAGAGGGGAGGAGAGATGGCACGGCGGCAGGAGGCTCTCGGGGCACATTCATCGCTCTAAGCGAGCTCGAGAGCGCCGACTGACGCGGTTAGCTCGTGTCCGCTAACGAACCCATTGTGGCCGAACGCGCGCCCGGGGAAGGCCGAGAGGTGACAGAGAGGCTAGCCGCCGCTACGGAGCGTCGATGGAGAGAGGAAGAGGGAGAAACTGAGCGAGCGGGCGAGCTGCTGCTGCTGCTGCTTCAGCCGGGTGCTAATGTTTGCTCTGCTAATTCCCGAGTATTATTCGCGGCTTTGCCGCCTCTCCGGCTCCGGATTAATGTCGAACGTTTCTCCCCTCCCCCCCCTCTCTCTCTCTCCAGACCCCCGACCTCGCTAGTTGTAAGCTCGCTCTTCTCTTCACACTTGCTCCTCCCTCCCATCCTCTCCCTCTCTTTTGCTATTCTGTAAGGTCTTTGCGCAGGGTTACGTAGTTTGCTATTCCGCAGCGGAATTTTTCGAAGAATATATAGAGAGCGTTCGTAAAAGACTTGAAATTTAAATGAAAATATAAATATAAAGATGTTAAAACAAAGGCAGGACTGCTTATTTTCTAGTCCGCGAACTATTCACGGAGCTGAAGTGGAAACAATCGAGAGAGAAAATGGCAAGCTCGCTGTAAGAAATAATTCATCCGATTGGCGGGACCGGTGGCGCTACGCTGCCGTCGGTTGAAACTCTCGCGGTAATCTCGTTTGACAGGCCCCCCCCCCCCGGCTTCTCTTCTCTCGCGAGAGTTCGACGCCTGCGCTGCCAGCTCTAATGCCGCGAGCGAGGCCATTTATTTTTCGCCTTATCCCGAGGAACACCAAGCCGCCTTGTTCCCCCCCTCTTCTTCTCTTCTTCTACTCCTGTATTAAGATCCGTCCGACAGAGCTATTACGCTCAAGACTCGATTACTCATTATCCACTGGCTAACTCGATAAGACGGACTTTATTTTTACGAGGCGCCTCGTAAAGTTCGATAAAGGCGAACTGATAAATCGTCGCTGCTATTATTGGCCAAGTTTTCGTGCCGGGGCCCGGCTAATATCGCGAGTCAGGAGGATTTATTGGCTGCGCGAGAGCATTCACCAGCGACTATAGGTGTTGGGGAGGGGTGAAATAAAAAAAAATTTGCAAATGGTAATCAATGATGCGCGACTGCGTTTTGCTCGCGCGAGATTTATGCGAGCAGTAGTAGAGGTGCTGTTGAGCTTTGTTGCGGGGATGTTCACGGAAGCCGAGGAGAGTTTCGCTATTACTTTTTGCCCGAGATTTTATGAATTATGTCGGCTCCGCTTATTGTGATACTTAACATGCAGGTTTGGCGGGGATGGCGCGTTGAGCTGGCAGTTATTGCGAGGCTTATTAGATTTTGAATTTGCTTTTTCTTCTCTTTTTTTTTAAGCTGGTAATTTAAAAAATATTTCATGAGAAACTGGCGAACCGAAGAGATAGAGAGACGCTAAGTAGACGGGACGAATCTGAAGTATGAATGCAGTATCGCGGAATAAATATCGTTTATTCCTTAATGCTTTCCAGCTTAATGCACAGTATCTTATATTTTTATCGCGAGAGCTTTCAGACGAAACAAACTCTGTACTTTGCAATGTCATTAAGCTCGATTTTAATAAAAGTTTGCGTCTTCTTTTTTTGCCTGTGTTTTCTACTAGTAATATTAAGCTTCTTTTATTCGACGTCAATCTGCATTTAACAATAAGTAATTCAGAATTTTTTCCGAGACAATATAAGTTACAAGAAAATTAAATAAGACCCTCTATAGCATACAAATTGAAAAAAAAAACACATTCGAGCATCACCTAGGCTCCATAATCCGAGCGGTTCTCGATACATTATCAAGATCGGTCGACGAGACTTGAAATACCACCCGTCCAACATCAAAGCTCGAAAAGCCGACGAAGCGCGCGTACACGAGCCAGCACCTCGAGAGTCTCGAGATTTGATATTTCGAGGACGAGCCTCAGAGGAGGAAAAAAAATGAAAGAAAAACACAGCCTGCACCAAACGACATCTGGTTGCTCTCGGGCTTTGCTAGGCGCAATCTCTTTTGGGCGCGTTAATGACAAGCCGGGCGTCTCGATATTATGCCTCCGCCGAGAGTTTACCACGGGGGCTTGTGTTCTCTCGTTCGCCCTCTCTCTCTCTCTCTCTCTCTCTCTCTCTCTCTCTCTCTCTTTCTCTCTTGTGTCGCACAGCCTATTTCTTCTTGCGATGGAAGAAAATTATTATCCCGGAATATGCCGCCGAGTAGGTCTTGGGATGTTGACGGATGCCTCGGCGTTTGGTGGCAGGCTTCTTCTTCACCTGCTTCGCATGGGATAATGAAAAGTCGGGGTAAATATTTGCCACGACGAACGCTAATAATTCTAGCTTCCTGAGATACAGCTTGATAGCCTTCTTTTTTAGACTGATGAAATGTTTAAAGCATTTTATTGTCGATTCGAAAAGTAATTTACATACGTCCGTTTAACATTTCTATTTTCTACCATTCTATTGGCGCTTACAATTGGATTTTTCAAAGAACTTGGAAATACTTAATTCCCCTTGTTAACAGCATTCAAAACAAGCGCTATAGGAATGAGTCTGTTCTTGGAGAAGCGCAAATTTTTGCGATTAACGTCAGTGGTCGGGGGTGGGGGAGGAGAAAGGGTGGCTGGAGGTTATCGGTAATCGATGGCGCAGCGCTGCCGCCGTAGCGCGAATTCCAGCTGCTAGTTTCTTAATTAAAAATTTGTTAATAACAATGGAATTCCATTGGCAGTTGGGCCGGTTCCATCGCAGCGGGAGCCAGAGGAATTTCTCGACGCGTCGAGAACGGAAAAGCGGCTTTATCGGCGAAAACCGAATCGGCAGGAGTTACCGAGGATGGGGGTGCTACTGCTGGTGGTAGTGGTGGCGGCGGTCGGGGTACCAGCGGGAAGCCAAACCCGGAAAGCTTCGCGCTCGTATATCTCGTTCGAGGCACTCGCGCGCCCCGGCACACAAAACGAGAAACACGCCGATATATATATTTTTTTTTTGGATTTTATCGGGGCGCTTGTCGCGTGTAACTGGCTCTCGGCTATCCCCCCCGTATACGTATATAGATATATAATGCGCGCAAGGCGCGCTCGCGCTAAGTGCGGCCGCCGGCCCGATATCGATCAGAGTCGAGCTAAATTGCCCGCGTGTACCGCCCGCGGGCCGACAGCGCTCTACTCCACCCCCCCCCCCCCCCCCCCCCCCCCCCCCACACCCCGCGCCGACCGCGCTCCTCCACCCCCCCCCCCCCCAGCCTCCCCACACGTACACTCGGCGAAGATTAAGTCGCAGCGGGCAGTAAGCCGGAGAGAGGAGCGAAAAAGATAGAGCGCTACTGCCGCGTCGCCAGCGTTACTATAACCATGCCGCACGTGGCATGGAAGTTTTGAGTGGCGTCGCACCGGACGGCATGATAAGTCGTCCTAAAATATCCGCCGTCGCCGCTGCCGAGAGCCGTGTCTCTCCGCTTACTCGACCGCTCGGCAACCCCTTCCCCTTTCCACGTACTCTATTTGAGTTTCCCGATGCGTAATTGCATTTTCAATTCATCCTGCGTACCTACGAACACTTCACTCTTAGATGAATATATTTTTTTCTTTTTTACTCTTTCTCTTATTTTTTTTATTCCACCAGCTCGCGCTATTAATGACGTTCAAGCACGTCGTCATATTCCGAGCTTTGAAATAATTTAAAAGGGTCGCATTAATTTTGCTCGGCTGAATGCCTAGACGAGGAGGAGTAGGAAGCGGCCTCGCCGCAGCCCAGAACGCAAAATAATGGAATCTATAAGGAGCGTCTCCCCGGTGGGCTTTTATCGCTGCCTTGGGAGGATGCAATCACGCCTCTTAATAGATAATAAAATGCTTGGCTGAAGGGATGGCGCCCCGATGATTTACTTGTAGTAGAATTTTATGCATACCATTTAGGCCTCTGCCGACTACTTGCCGATGTAATAAACTTGCTAAAGTGTACGTTTAATAACGAGTTTTTCGAAAAAAAAAAAGGAATCGATGTTTTCTTTCGATGATTTTGTAATAAATTAACGTGGTGTACGGTTACTTTTATAAGATTACCAGCAGAAGTAAAAAAAACAGAACTTACACATTGCGAGGCTAGAATTGTGAGTGGAAAGGCTTCATTAAATAAGTGAGAGAAATTTTCAAGAGAAAAGCTCAAGCTGCTTTTCTCGGGGTTGCAATTAAATTTATGGACCGCACGGCTAAAAATACAGTATCCGGCGCTATTAGCAATTCACCTTGAACTCAAAATTTCGCTCGACATCAGAAGCCTCGTTATTTCGAACTCGCATTCAAATCATTTCTCAACAGCGACGAGGAAGAATAAAAAAAAGGGAGGTAGAATGAAAAAAAAACAAAAGCTTCCACGCCACCCAAGTGCATCCAGGCAAATTCCGCAGCGCGACTAAGCCGTTATATCCAGGGCCCCAGTAAAGCAGTAGGCTAAAAATACGCAAGACAGACTAGAGAACCACCTGTCCCTCAAAAGCCAAACGCACTTTGCCAAAACGAAATAAAGACGAGAGGAAAGAGAAAGAGCAAAAAAAGCTCAGAAAACGGGAGGAACGAGCCCGAGAAGGGACAACGAGGCAGGAAGAAAAAGAGCCTGAAAGTCGAGCTATATGGCAGAAGCGAAGGGAGAAGAGGGAATTTCTCCAGCAGAGCTTTAAGTAGGAACGAGAACGCTCGAAAGCTCGCCGGTGGAAAACAAAAACGCAGAGGGGTAAAAAAAGGAACGCTGAGAAGCAGAACGTGGAGGAATTAGCAGTCGGAGGGAGGGTCCGAGGAATTCTCGGAGTGAAGAGCCCCTTTCCCCCCCCCCCTTCTCGCTCAGTCACAGACTGCAACTCATCATCGCAGTAGTAACAGCCGTTGTCATTGCTGAAAGGAGCAAGACAACAAGACTGCGTCGTGCGGAGCAGAAGAAGAGGCGCGACCGAACAAAACGGAGATAGCAGGAGGCGCCGCGATGAGAAAGAAGAAGAGGAGCAAATCTAGCGGTCGAGGAGACGAGGCAGGATAGCGGCAATGCACCTGAGGAACTCGGGTCCTCCCTCTGTCGCCTCACCGGACTCGACGACTGCGACTACTCCGAGTGGGGGAAGAGGGGGGAGTGCTCGGGGGGGCTGGCGCGCGCAGCAGCCGGCGCGGCGCAGGCGTGCGCTTCCCCCCGGCGGTCCATGCCGCCGTCGCCGCCGCCCCACCCGGTGCGTTCTCCTCCTCCTCCCGGCGGCCGCGGCACACGGGAGCCACGCGAGCGGCGAGAGACCGACTAACCTCCAATCGGCGCGCTACCACGGCCCGGCGACGACGTGTGTACCCGCGGACTCTCTCTCTCTCTCACTCTCTCTCGCCTGCCCCGGCTTAGAGGGCCGCGAGTGCCGCGAGATATGGCCGGTCGACGCACTGGACCGACCACCAGCATCGCCATCCACCTACTCGCAAGTCGGCAGCGTCGGATCGCCGGCCACTGCTCGTTACGCTGCTGCCGGCAGTGCTCGGGCGAGTGACACACGCGCCGGCTGCAAGTTCGTTAGAGCCAAGATAGAGAGTGCCAACGAGAGCGCAGCAGTTAAGATTGTTATCGGCCCGACTGACGCTCTTACAAGACAGCCCACCGCTTTTCCCCCACTCCCCCCTTCTTCCGCGTACTACTCCTTTTACTTGACGGAGAGAGAAAGAGAGAGAGAGAGAGCCAAACAAGAGCAGTATATACATTACATCGAGCATTAGGACACGAGACATCGAACGAAGACGACGCGTAGAATAGAGATAACGAGCGAGAACAAGATCTCGCGGTTGTTTAGCCTGTTTGTTTGTTTGTTTCATTGTTGTTATTAGTTGACATCTGCATTGATATTTATTAGATTCTATACGAATATTGAGAAAATAAAATATATATAGATATATGTATACACATTTGTAGGATACGCGTTAGATAAAGTTGTGTACCTATAGATAGATAGTTGGATAGAGATAGATGGATGGAGGAGATAACAGTGCTGAGGAATTATCAGAGGAATTAATGTGCCCGTTTCGGCGTGCAGGATCAATATAACCCAGTGTGTGTGTGCATACGTGTAAGCCTGCAAGCATGTGCTTGCACTAGCTAGACAAAACAGAAGCGACGCGGACGAAGAGAAGCAGAAGAAGAAGAAAAGGAAGAAGAAGATACAGTATAGCTAGCTGGAAGAAGAAAAAGAGTAAGACCGCTCTGCAGCAGTAGCAGCAATCGTGCGGGGGACAAGAAGAGCGACTGTTCGTATATTCCTGGCGAGATAGGCGCACGTGCCCTGCTCTCGCTGGACTGCCCGACTGTTTTTCTCTTCCTCTCTCTCTCTCTCCCGTGAGTCTTATCTGCAGCTCTGCTCGGAAAAGCTCGCGTGTCCCCCCTTTTGCCTCTTGACCCCTCGGTATACCTTCTCTCCCCCCTGTGAAGCTTGAGGGGGAGGGTCGAAGTTTAGAGGAGCGTTTACCTCGAATTATATCGAACGACCGAGGAAAAACAAGCGGAAGCTTTGTTTTTTGCCTTTTGTTTTTTTGTTTCTTGTGTTTTACGTTGTCTTTCCATCGGCTAATACCCGCCGACGTTTGGCGGTTTATCGCCCCCGAGGACGACGGGCGATATCGGCGAGGCGTCTGTGTTGAACTTGTTGTCGAAGGAGAAGGAGAGAGACGCCGGCTGGAAGCTTGCCAGCTATCAGAGGCCGATAAACCAAGCGGAAAAACAATTATTCGCCTCGTCAATAATGCCAGTGCTGCTACTTGATCGGTAATTGCGTTTGTAAATCAACTCCCGGTCCTCCGGCCCTCGTTCTTCCAAGTATTAGCCGTAATTACCGATAGGGGAGACCTTTTAAAGCTTTGGTAAACCTGCCAAAGGAGAGATTCAGCCCGTCCGGCCCGACAATAAATCAGAAGTTGAAGGACGAGCAGTGTGGAGTGCGCGGAAAAGGGAGGAGAGCATCGCAGGTGTCTGGTTCCTGGTGCGCGTATGTGTCGCGAATTGCCGTAGACTCGGCGATCGGAGTTTAAAGTTCCTTAACGGCCGGATGCGGCCAGGTGCTTACGCTGCGCCCGCGGCGGCAAGAGCGGCAGCGGTAGAATCCGACTGAAGGGGGGGCTGTAGGGCCGATTGTGTCGCTGGCAGCAGCCAAATGGGCGAGCCAAAGCCCGAGGCCCCGCCGCAGCCGAACGGCGGAGTCAAGCAGAAGCCGACAACGTTGAATCTCGCCTCCGGCACCTCCTTCTACCGACCCGCCGTCAATGGTCGTGCCAGCCTGAATGATCGTCATCTACAACAGCAGCAGCAGCATCACGCCGCAGCTCCAGCAGCAGCAGCAGCTCCAGCTGCAGCCGGAGGCGCCCTCGAGCTCAACGGACGGCTCGGCGGTATATCTCGGCTCAAGTCGGCCATTGCCGGCTCAAATCCCGCTCCTCCCGGGCCCGAGTCCAATCACCCTCAGCTATCAGCACTATCATCAGTGCTACCTGTACTCTCAGGACTACAGCAGCAACAGCAACAGCAGCAGGCCAAGTCAGCAACGACCCCGGCCGCCCCAACCAGCCTCTCAAGCTGGTCCGCCCTTGCCGGGGACTATGAAGATCAGCGCGAGTCCCCACCTCCGCCCACTCCGGCCTCATCTCATCCCGCAACTCCGCTCGCAAGGCCAGGCTCCGAGCGCGAGCTCCACCACCTCAACCACAGCCAAAAGCAGCAGCAGCAGCACCTCAACGGCAACGGACTCCAGCCTGGGGCGCTCGGCCAGCTGTCCGCCCGCAGCCCCAGCCACAACGGCTTCTCCCTGTACACGCCGCCAGCCCCGCTACCACCAGCCGGCAGCAACGGGAGCGCCGGGAAAGTGCGCTCTGTACCCAATGGCCTACCCCAGCCAGCACCAAGACGTCCTCATAGTATTGCCGCTCCACCCTACCATCTCGCCGCACTACAGTCAATCACCGCGGCCTTCGCAGGACGCGCTCTACCCCCAAGCCCAGCCGCGCAGCAGTCAGCGTCAGGCGGCATTGGCAATGCCGGCCCTGCGGCATCAGCAATTCCAACCTCGTATTCCTGGTCAGGACTCAATGGGCTTGCATCGTCTTCCGCAGTTGGGCCCGAGTCAGGTCTTTCTGCCCAGCAGCAGCAGCAGCTCAGTAGGCGCGCAGCAGTCGAGTCTGCAGCAGCCCAGATCCTCGCTATATCCGAGTGCCAGCAGCAGCAGCACGAGCAGTCAGCTGCAGGCCTGGCTCCAGCCTCAGCTCGCGCAGTACCACCTCAGTCACTTTGGAATGGCCAACTTCAGCAGCAGCAGCAGTCGGCTCGGCGACCACACAGCATCGCAGCAGCAACTCCAGTATCAGCGTCCGGCTCATCATCCTCCTCATCCTCCATGTCATCGGTATCTTCAGCCGCGTCTGGGGCCACAGCCGGCGGTGCAGCTCCAGCTCCTACCAGCGGCGCAGCAGCTCCATCCGCAGGAGCAGCTGCAACAGCCAGCCCAGCATCTCGTACCCCCGGCGAGCCAATGCAGTGGGGCGCCTCCGGGCTGGTGCTACATCAACCCGTGGCTCGTCGCGCCTACCCCTCGACCCTTCCCCATCCACACTCCCCCACGGCCGCGAGCCAAGGGCCCGCCCTGAGCGGCCTCACGAACCCCGGCAGCTCCAACACCTGGACCCCGGGCTCGGCCCTGAGGGCCCGGCCCCACAGCATCGCCTCGACGCCCCAGGGCAACTGCACGACCCCCGTCTCGGCCTCGCCCTCGGACTCCGGCTACCGCTCGCTCCCCTCCGCCTCGAGCGACTACCAGCTCATGTCCAAGTCGCCCTCGCTCCAGCAGGCCCAGCTCCAGGCGGCCCAGACCGCCTCGCGCCGGCTCTCCCTGCCCTCCGCCCAGAGCCTCCTCCGAGCCACGGCCCCCAAGCCCAGCCCGACCTTTCACGGGCTGCCCTTTAAGCCCTTCAACTGCGGCGTCTCGCCGAACGGCAACCCGATATTCCTCGGCTGCACGCATCTCCACGGCTCGACTGGTAACACCAACAGCACGGCCAGTAGTACGGGCAGCGTGAGAACCGCCACCCCGGCCACCAGTCCAGCGACGAGTATATTCAATACTGCCCAAGCTATACAGCAGTTGTTGGCGGCTCAGCCGAAGAACGGCTTTAAAATTGGCGACGATAAGCTCTCGCTCTTCATCGACATACTTGACACTCAGGAGAGGTTTGCTAAGGTTAGTAGTCTGTCACCTAACTATACGTTCTTTAGTTTCTTTTTTTTCGTAATTTCGTCCTATTTACGACATTTGTAACGAATTGTTATAACGTTGAAAGTGAAAAACAATTCGATCTATACCGATCGATCGAGCAAAATTTCTATCCGATGATAAAAAATTAAGAACGCTGTTGACGCGTCGACGAAATAACGAGGGCCACGAAAGCATCCCGCGGTTCATCGTCTCCGATAACTTGCCGCTTCCGCTCTTTCAGTTTATCGAACCCCAATACCCGCTCTCCTGCACACAAGAGCGAGATAGAGAACGAAAGAGAGAGAGACTGGGCGAGAAAGAGATAGTGAGAGGTAGAGACAAGCGACAGCAGCAGCACATCCGAGGGCAAAAGTAATTTTCCCCGTGAAAACGAGCCTCGTCAATGTCGCGCTCGGCTGGCTCTCCCTCTCTCTCTCTCTGGCCGACTATCGGCCTCTGCTCTCTCTCTCTCTCTCTCTCTCTCTCTCTCTCTCTCTACTATACGGCAGGCTTGCAGCCACACCGGCTGCAATGCCGAAAGGGTAAATATGCGCTGGCTGATAAATAATCTAGCCAAATTGTTCGAGCCTACACTATCTCTCTTTCTTTCTCGTGCAGCCTCTATCGATCCTCCCACCCGAGTATTAGCGCGCTGATTTCGCGGCTAAACCGACTAGTGCGTACCGAATATTGGATTCGATTTTTTTTCTCACTTTTTCTTTTTTTTTTCTATTCGTTTTTTTTTTTTAAAGCCCAGCCCAAGGGGAGCCGCTGTTTTCGCGGCCATCTCTCTGCGCTGCGGATTATATTTTCATCGATGATCGATCATCTTGTTAGGCGCGCGCTGTATATTTTTTGCTTCGCTATTTTTTTTTTTTTTTTTATCTAAATTGAGGGAATTTCGTAGGCCGACGTGCAGGCTTGCGCGCGGGCGCGAGTTTGAAATTCGCACGGGCTTTACTGCCGGCGCTCGGCCAACACTTTGGGAATTTCGGCTATTTCGATGAAAAATAGTCAATTAATGCAAGTCTATTGAGTTCGCGGCTTTTCAGCGAATTCCACGTTTCTAATTAAAATATCTATACTCCTCGTCCTCTCTCTTTCTCTCGTCGCGTACGTTTGATTGTGTATATACGCGACAGATCAATCTAAACATTATCGAACACACCCGAATCAAATTACCTTTTTCGCCCAGCTGAAATCTCTGTATATTCTTTTGTTATTTTTGTGAAATTCATACATCCAAGCTTAGGGTATCGATATTAAAAAAAAAAAGAAAGAAACAGAAGTATCAGGAAAAAGAAAAGGTTGTGCTGTAGAGACGCTCCGAGGGCTTATATTATCGTTGAGGCCTGAACAGCCGCTGTTGCCGACGGCTCGATTTGTTCGTCTTATTCGGCTGGCGGCGGGGCTAGCGGTGGCGGCCCAATTTGCCGCGCTACTCGTCCGCCCACACACTGCTGCTACTACTGCCGGGAAATCGAAATCAATCGACTGGAGGGGGGGGGGGAGGGTATACGTCTCGGGAGCCGTGCGGGAGAACTCGTCCCCGGGCGTCTCTCGTTGCTGTTTGGCCGCGATAACTCAAGACGAGAATCCGAGTCGCGCGGATATGTGCGGCTGGCTAACTCTCTTCCTCTCTCGCGTATACGCGAGCGCACGTACATGTATTGCGCGTTATCTTCTCAGTTATACGAACTCGACTCTTGTCGCGCGACTCTAAAGAATTGCCTAGTACTGTGTCGCGGGATATTGGAGACACATTGGAGACTGGATGAGGTTCTTCCAGTTCGAATTCAGCCCCTGGAGCCTCTTTTTCTCTTTCTCTCTCTCTCTCTCTCTCTTCCTCTGTTCGATGGGAGGAAATTCGACGAGAGACGTTCAAAAAGAAATGCTTTTGGAAATTGATAGTTGGAAAATGGAATGGAAATACATCTCTCCGTCTGACACGTCTTCACGCGATACATTTCCTGCTTTTATTTCCGGGGGGAACCCCCGTAGCCTCTCGGAGGATTTTCTTCGCGTAAACAATTATCCAACGGCATTCCAACAGGACGCAATGTCGCCGGATGGAAGCTCGACGTTGCGAGGTGGCTATTCTCGGCACGCCGGCTGATGGAAATTCCGCGTAAATTCCTTACGTGTCTCGCGGATTCCGGAGGAAAGTATGGCTTTGCCGCAAAGGATTGTAAAAAGTCGTGGACAAAAGCTTGGGTTTTATGTAAAATTTCGGCACGGTATGTTTGAATAGTTTTTTTCTTCTTTTTTTTTGGAAGGGAAAGAAGAAAAAACGTATGTGATAGGCCGAAAATTCCATATGAGGATGTGGGGATCGGAAGGGAAACTATTCATAACGATGTAAGATTATACGACGGTGGGGTAGAAGACGAGGAATCGTGTCGCAATTATCTCGGATTCTTCATTGATGTACTGTTATGGCCTATCCGGAGGGTCCTACCAATTCTTTTTTATGATACTAGAATTTTCGAGGGAGATTTCGCTCTCGATATATTATCTGTGTCGGCGAGGATTTAGATCGTTTTAGCATTTTTCCCTGTGACTTTTTATATGCCGTTTAATATTCAGCAGTTATTCACGATACTCTTTGATCGCGTGGAATATAAAATTTTACGCGTATTCTTTTTATACCAAAAAAATTTTTTTTTGGTGTAAAAAGAAACAAAAAAAAACATAACAATATGTTTCATTTTGTTTGCTTTTTCACCATTGATTTGACAGGAAATGCATCAATTATTGTCAATTTTCAAACGTTTCCAATTTAATTGGACGAAATCAATTTATTTTCGGCCAAAACAGTCATGCAAGCTTTGGCTATGATTTCCAAGTAATTGTTCGTTAACGAGTTTTCATGAAATTTTGACATTTTCTCGACGCGTTGTTTTTTCACCTTAGCCACGCGCGGTGTCGTTGCAAAAACGGAAGAACCTCAAAAATTAAGTTTCAATCGGGGCTAATAAAAGTAAAGCCTCGGAAATTCAATTTCCTTAAACTGAATTGCGAGCATCGGCAAACTCGAGCCTCTCCCCCTCCCCCCTCTCGCAGCCAACTCTCCTCGCCAAAAACCTCCAAACGAGACTTCAATTTCCATAAAATTACACGAGCCAAGCCGAGCGGGATGCGACTCCTTACGAGCGCATCCCCGGCAGGCGCAACAATCGAGCCAAGTTACACAGACTAAGTATGCGAGAAAGGCTGGGGAAGAGGGGGGGAGGGGAGGACAAGTGGAAGGTGTCCCGGAAATAACGTAAGAGATTCTCTCGCGCGCGCGTTGCGCTCATTGTTCCCCTCTCGCGTCTCGGCGCTTGTTGATAATAATTTTCGGCGCACAATGCCGCGCAGCCGGCTCTCTGGGCCCGCCGTGCCGGCCAGATAAGCTTTTAATTTTCCCAGCCGTCGGCTAGGTCGACTCGCAAAGAAATTAAAGGACAGCGGCCAACTTCGTCTCCACCGGGCGTTTTTCCTCTTTGTTTCGGTTTATAATTTCGACCCTCTGTCTTTCGCTTGTCTTTCGTTCTTCCTTGTAATTGTTTTCGAGCTACTGCTGCTGCAGGAACTTCCTTTATCAAACCTGATAGTACAGCCACTCGCTGGAGAGTATTATTTAAACAATTGATTTTTATTAGGCCACGAAAAAATATGGTCTCTCCACTTTTTGTTCTCCGCCTTTTCGATTATTAAAGATTTTCTTTTTATGCAAACATTATCAAACGACATATTTTAAAATTAAATTTGCCATCTCCTTTCACAGGGAGGTGGTTCTATTTGCCAGGCGTAAGGTTCACTTTGGCCCTCTCAGACTCCGCACAATGGCCCTCTCTTTAACCTCCCTTTCCCGTCGTTCGCGGAATAGCTCAGGGCGTCGCTATTTTTCAAATCCAATATGCAAAAATGACATTTCGCCGGTGTGGGCTCTTGGTGTCGTCCCGATTCGTCTCCGTGGCGAGCTGCCGCTATCGGCAGATTTTACAGAGGGGGGGGGGGGTATAAGGGCTAACCGTTGCCCGAGGCGACCGAGCGCGCAAGCGCCTTTCCCAAGTTTACCCCGGCGAAATTGGAAAGGCAGAGAAATTTCCGGGAGTAGCAGATACCCCGAGGCTACGTCCACGCGCTCACTAAGACGACCACCACGTAGTTTAGCGCTTCCCTCTACTCGTTCGAGTCTTTATTCCTTCCATAAGCTATACCTCTCGCCTATTCTGATGTATCGGCTTGTGGGATTTTTTTCAGTTTATGTTGGTTACGAGCTCATCTCCAAATTTTCCCGAAACTTTTTTCAGCGTTTCATAATAACTACCTAGTTTTGAGGTACTAATATTGTAAAAACAAGTAATCTAGGCTCAAGGTAGGTAATCGACCTGCTGCGCTCAAGCGCTCAGTAGTAACAGCTCAAGTATATACGCTCAAACGCTGAGGCTGCATAAACAGTTACTTTCTTGATCCTCGAAGCTGCTAATCTGCATAATTTTAAATAATCAGCCGCGTCAGAATTCCGGATGAGTCCACGTGAAATCGAATTATGATAAGCAGCCATATAGACATAGGCACAGGCACATATATACATCGGCAGCTCGTCTCTCGCAAATTCAACCGCGCTCAGCCCTATTAATCCGACGCCTGCATCCACTTTAGGCTTAGAGAGAGCGAGAGAGGTGATCTCAAGCTCCTTGGGCCAGAGTCTCGAATCTGGCAAGCAGTAGGCTCTTCGCATCATTTATTCAAGCGGTCGTGCAAACTTTCCAACAATCGCTGTCTCGCGGTATTGCTGTAGCAGCCTGAGCAATCGCGGCATGATAACGAGCCTACGGAAGACGGGTCGGACTAGTTGTCACGCGGTGTTGCAAATACTTTTCGGCCCAAGCACCCGGAAGAGAGCAAAAGGGAGAAGAGAGACCAGAGGGGGGCTGTGCGGTGCGTGTGACCGGGCTCCGGCTTTAATATGAATTGCGTATTAATAACGAAATAACCGGGCGCCGCTGGAGCCGCCTGCAGTTATTATTATTTATCGGGGTGATTAATTCCGGCCGCTGTTGCGGCGAGCCACGCACCTGTGCCCCCGCGCCACCGATGCTGCGTCGGGCCTCTGCCCCTGTTTGTTTCCGCTAGCTTCGTCCCTTTTCCCCGCCTCCTCTCCCCTGCCTCGTCTCACACGTATACGAGCGCGCGAACGAGCCTGTGCGGTCCCTCGTTAATTTTCTCTGCCTCGGTTTTGTCGTTTGCTCCCCCCCCCCCCACGCGTGCGAGCTTTTATTTTTCCGCGCGTGTATCAGCCTGTTGGAGTGAATTTTGACTCGAGTGCTTTTTGCGCTACGACCCTCTACGAATTGGCTGATAGAGATATGTTGTTTTTTCGTACAACTCATTGGAAGCGAATATCTTGTTTATACAATGTATGCTACAGCTGGTGTCGTTGGACAATATTTGTCGATCAAGTTCAATTTTTCAATGATCACGCTAACGCGAAAAAATTTACGTGTTCCATAATTTTACTTTCTAAATTAGTTCGACTTAAAATTCATTGTGTAAAGTTGTCGATATTAATTATATCATGCTTTTATACGCAGCGCGGGTCAACATTTATTTGAAATTTATTAATACAATTATAAACTCTAATACGTACGATCAGCGGATAGATTAAAATGCAATAAAATCATGCGTTCGGAAATTAATATTTCACTATACTATTTCGAGTTACATACATTTTCCGATATATAATCAACTTTAATTTTATTTATTACTTCGCGTCAATTTATCACCAACAATATATTGCCGTTAAACTATATTGCAAATTAGCATTTGTTGTCTAAATTATGTTTCAATAATAATTTTATAACTCTGTTTAAATCTCATATAACATCCTTATACGGATCGTGTTAAAATTGTAAATTTTCTTATTGAACTTAACTTCAACGCTTGGCGCTTTACATATGGAAATTTTCGCAATGAAAATCAGTCCTCCGTTCGTTTACGTACAACGTTAGGTAAATTGAACTGACTTTTACACCGTAGTAACATTTCCCAACATACGGTATCAATTACGCAGTGATATTTTTCGAGGTACTCTCCCTTCCCCCTCCACGCAGACATTGTGCGTATAAAGTTTTAATGCGCATCATAATAACACGATAAATACGTGAGTGAGTATAGAGAGCCGAGGGCGCGAGTTACGCGGATTTCCCACGAGTGTCGTATTAGTGTAACAGAAAAGGGAAACAATGCCCCTGCAGTATCCGCGTAAAAAAATATCCGTACGTCATAATTAAATTTGACGGCCAGGCCTCGTTAAAACGTAGGGGTGGGTAATAATTTTTAAAAAAAAAAAACCCATTGTCCGGGCGTACACGAATCACTTTTTGGCATTAGCCTCTCTCGCACGCGGGGGAACACCCGCAGAAGTAATTCGGATAATAAAATCAAAACAAAGCACGTCTTTACATTCTGTCGGACACGCGAACGCGATATTAACGCGAAATAGCCGAGGCGCGCGCCAACGTTAACCGGCGCGCTCGGGAAATGTTTCAGCGCGTGCCAGGCCAGAGCTGACCCGAGCAAGCCCAAACTCACTGCCGATCGCAGCGTAATGAAATTATTTGTTATGCACCGAAGATGCGCAGCGAGTGTCTATCTTCCTCCCTCGCTCCTCCCCCTCTTTCCTTTCTCCCACTCGTTGGGTCGTTCACCTTCTTCTCTGGCTACGAGGCGCACAAGCAACAGACGCGGAACGAGACCGAGTTTTGAAAGTGACTAAGAAGCTGGAGAGGGAGAGAGAGAGAAAGAGAAGTTTTGTGTACCATCGCAAGAGGTTATTGGCTTGCGAGAAAAGCAGATAGAGAAGCGCGCGCGCGACTCAAAGGGCCATTGATGCGAAAGAAAAGCTCAGGAGTGGGCCTGAATTTTGTTGGCGCATTTCCGGCAGCCTCCGCCTTGGAGGAACGGAGAGAAGAGTTTCGAAATTAAAGGTTTGCAAAGAGATGTATATATAGAAAAGTGTAGGCCGAGGATTCTGAAGGCCGCAGATATGGCCGCTTGCCGAGATTCTTTGATGTGTAAACCTTTCTTGGGGGTTAGTTTCTACGATACCCGAGATATTTTTTATTCATCTCCCCGAGGAGAAACCCTATATTCAGGGGGCATAAATCTTGCACTGTGCACGGCTCGTTTTCTTTTTTTTATTTTGTCGTTAAATATTTTTTGTTGATTTTTCGCTCAAGATTTTTAAATGAAAATGTTCGCTTTTTCGTGTAACAGTAGAACTGGAAGTCGATAGTAGACGCAGTTACCTAATGAAGTTCCGCATTTGAAAGATTTGTCGAATCGAGGCATTGAGCCTCGGTGCAAATGAGAGGGAAGCAAGATTTCCAGGCGCATTACTCTTACCGAGTTCCATCGGCTGATTAAAAGCTTCGATGCGATGAGGGAGAACTTCGACTGACCTAATAAAGTCTTCGATACGAGAAAGTAGGACGTTTGCAGGCAGAGAGGCACCCTTTACCAGAACACCCTTGAAGTGGGATTTCGAAAACTACGCGTCTACGATCCTTTGAACACCCTGTATAATTACTGACTCTTTCGACACGCTGTTTAAACTTGGATCAAAAGGTCTTTTTTTGTTTACAAGTTTAGAATTCTATTTGATGCTATTGTGTAGCTTTAGAATCTCGATCATCCTTTTTCTTCATAAACTTAGACTTATTTACGAGCAAAAATTATAAAATGTGTAAATTGAATTTGGATTTTATGGGGAAACATACCGATCTGTAATTTGAAATTACAATTAATTCCGAACAAAAAGTTAACGGAGCGCGGCTTTTCAATTTCTTTTTAATTTTAAAGTAATCAAACGAACTTTCGAACTTTGTCCCCATAACGAGACTTTTCACTCACCTAATAGTCGACTAGTGTCGGTAAAGCCGAAAGTTAATCACATCTAAATAAACTTTCCTCACCTTGCCCAATTTCAGCCCTCATTGACTCTGGCTTTGATATAGTCTTCGATTAGGCGACAAAAAAGGGAAAGTTTACCCACTAACATTTGAATGAAATGTTCAATTGATTTTCTTCTCTCTTTTTCTTATTCTTTTTCATTTAGAGTTATGTTTTATCTAACTATAAATGGCTGTAAACTAAAAAAAGCTTTTAAAAATTTGTTTCCGTATATAATAAAGTATAGAAATAATTTATCGAGTCGTATACACGAAAAAAAAGTCGTATTTACCCTTGGCATTTGCAATTATTAATCTTTTTTCTGAAATAAAAAAGAAAAGCTTTGTATAACAATAAAAAAGAGTCAACTGTAACTCCGTAAATATAAATAGTAAACTCGTACAAGAAGATTAAGTTCACTTCTTTTACTTTTTGAGATAACTTTTAAAGTAAAAATGTAAAACACGAAACTCGTTTAATTTTTTCCTCTCCAGAATGTCTTCGAGTAGAAAAAAAAAGAAGCTCTAATGCTCTTCTTCGCAGCGATTATTTTTCTTGCAAAATGAAAATTCAAGATTTACATGGCTTTAAAAAGAAGCCACAAACGCCCAGCGAAATAACGTTTCTTATTAATGACTTTTCCAAACATGCCACTAAAATTTTACCGCGGACGACACGTCATCATTAAAAGCTCGTACAATTGCCAAAAAATCGTCCCAAGCCCTTAACTACTTTGGAGCAGCTGGAAAGCCCGTAAAACCGAAAACACACACATCAACGGCCGTAAAGCCGGGGAGACGCAACAGCTTTGGCCGACCGTTAAAAGCTCGAGTCGAGAGAAAGAGACAGAGAGAGGCCTAAACGCGCCAGACGCGCCGGTGAGTGCTTGGACAAAAAAACGGCCCAGGCCAACGGGATGATAACGAACGGGGAGAGAAAGATGGTAGTGCGCGGATGAGGTGCAAGCCAGCGAGTCTGCAGAGAAGCGCAATGCTGCGGGGGATGTAAGTGCGCAGTAATCCTTGAGACGGCTTCTTGCGACACTCCGCAAGGGTTTTGTGTCTCCGCAGGGGAAAGGGTGAGGAGGAGGGCTTTTGTATTAGAGATTATCATCGCTCCTGAAATATTTTCTCGCTCGTTGTACGCGCGCAGATGTCTCTGAATGATTAAATAGAATTTTCGCGGATTTACGATGGTAATTATTAATTTGACGTCACTGCATGTTAAGTTTCGCAAATGTTTGCGGAAATCCGCTAAGAGGATTTACATATACTGGAATTACTCGAATCCCGAGCCCAGTCGAATTAATACTTAAGACTGCGGAATTCCGTTTCGTTAACTAAACATTTATATAGCGCCCGAGCGCGCGTCCAGCCAGAGGACCGTTCTACCAGTCGCGTATTTTTTAAAAACTTCTCGCGAGCTTTTCCCTCCCGTGGGATAGTCCGTGCCGAGAGACTTTGTTGCTACGACGAGGGAACACCATGGGCAAAAGGGGAGTTCGGTGGAAGGGAGGGGAGGGGGGCCCTAAAGAACATGAAAGAATGCGCGAGGGGGGTACGGGGGAGGGAGAAAATGCGCGCACTCCGAACTACGTCAACGCCGAGTAGGAAAGGTTGGACGGGGAAACTTGGCTTTTCCCGGCCTCAAGTACGCTTTTAGACGGCCGACAATGAAACCGGCCGGTCTAGCTGGCGAGACGCGGCCGACGAGGACAGCGATTCCGCAGCGTTGTTCGTTGTTTAGCAGAAAAAAAAAGCCGGGGCAGTTCCCTGACAATGAGGATTTGCTCCTCCGCTCCCTACTTCGTCGACGAAAAGCTCTGAAGCGGGTTCTTCTGAAAGAACGAAAAAGGCTATAAGGACGAGGCTGAAAATGCCTCGTAAGTATGGAACTAAAATAACCCGACGAAGGATATTATTTTTTTTCGATGCCCAACGTGAAATTGCCTCGATTTTTCTTAAGTTTCGACTCGAGCCTATTTTTAATGAGGGTAAGTTCAAGAGGTATTATAGACAGTCGGTGCTTGCTATTTAAATTCGCCAAATGATTGACGATTCTAGGAACAGTGATATGAACTTATGGAAATACAAGTTTTAATACAAGCCGCTCAGGATCGAGCTCCATCCCCCTTGGCTGACTCGACATTTTTATTTATGGCTTCTGAAAGCTTTTCGAGAGGTCGTTGCGAAACTTGGCTATGACGTGCGATATTGTCGGTCAAAATTTTTCCGAGGGAGAGGAACAAAAAACGAACCCTATACACATCTTACTTTTAGACAAATTTCGCGGGAAAAGAGAATATAAAAAAGTACGAACTTTTTGTTTAAAAATTTGAAAAAAAAAGGCACACAGCCAACGACCACTAATATCTCTCGAGCGTATTTTCACCGTAGCAACAACATCTTAGGATGAGTCTGGTGTTTTTGCTGCGAAGACAAGCAGCAGCAGCAGCAGTAGTGGCAAGTTGAGGTTTCCCAGGCGTCGGTAGCTCGGGCCGGCTTTTTTATTTGCCGAGATTGCGGGAGACGCACGAGCGCTAGAAAATTCATGCGCGTTATAGTGGAAGAGAAAACAGACGAGCTTTTTTTGCTCGCATTCTCTCGCTGCTCTGCCAGCCTTACTACCACCGCCGCAAGCTTTGCCCTGCTGGATTACGGATATTGCCAAGCGGTAATGCTCGCGGGGGGCTTTACGATTTTTTACTTTTATTTTAATGTCTGGCCCTTTCTTTCTCATACTTCGCTCGTTTGGCCTATGCAACATTTGCAAAACACCATTGCAACACTGAGGCGTAAACAATTTTACATCCGATCCATCGGCCTTTATTTTCTCTTCACGCGCGCGTATACCTATTCTTTGCGCGCCAGCGTCGATAAAAAATTTAATAAATTTCACCCTGGTAAAATCAGTCGGTCGCGGCTGGTAATCCGATGGCAGCGCGCGTGAGAAAAACAAAGGCGGGTTGAGGCGGTGGTTTAAGGTGGGCGGACAGCCTCGGAGAGGGATTAGAAAAGGGTAGGAGAGAGAGGGAACACCCGGGGAGAGAAACGCAGCGGTATTACGCGTATCTTTCCGTGGTTATGTAATTTCGCAAGCTCGAGCTTTTATTACGCGCATTTACCTCGCCTTTCCCCTTTCCAGCCTCGGAGAGCCTAAAATTTTTTTTAACGCGAGCATATCCGTGTGTTTGGTTATAGAGCGCCGAAAAGCTGTAGCGCTGCAATTTTTAGATCTACTAAAATTACCGCGCGCTGTTATCGTTCGATAAGGAGAATCAGAGAGTGCGCAGTAGCAGCAGCAGCCGCGTTCGATGGAGCGCGATCCGAGTCGCAGCTTCTATTTCGAACTGCCTCGGCTCTCCGGGACTCCATGAATTATCGAGCAGAAGATGCGGCTTCTATTTCGATCGACGAGTAATTCGGACCAGCCTTTCGAGTGCTGCTGCTGCGCACCGGCTCTGATTGATTCTTTGAAATACCCTTATCAGACATTCTAAATATAGCCAGAGCGGAGAATAAGCTTCGTCTCGAGAGGACACTCGAATAAGTGGATCCACGCCACTAGCGGTAATCCTCTCAACCGTTATTAACCAGAATAATAATTAAACCCCCTGGCTTATTTGTTGCAATTAATTTTTACGGCTTCGACCACCGCGACTCTCTCGATGTCCCGCATTAATTTTTTATGCTCGGTAGTTATTCCCATTTCAAAAAAACTAATTCGACTTCAACGCTCGAGTGGAGAGTACAGGGGGCGCTCAATCAATCTCATCACCCATAAAGTGGTGCCAAACACTTTGGAGACTCTCGGGTAAAATCCCTCATCCCCGACGCATTAATAATAAAATACCCGCTCAAGTACGCGGAGTAGCAGCAGCTCGGTCGACACTGTTTCGAGAGCACAGATACACGCCTGGATTCCACCGAGGAGGAGGCAGCCTAGCCCAACAGGGACAGATATCAAGGCCGCTACTGGCACGTCGTAGGCAGTTTCCTCGTCAATGTGCAGTCTCGCTAACCTCCCCCAGATGGGAATTCCGATTAGCGATTTACGATCTTCCTGCTGCCGCTGCTACTTCGCAGACGCTCAGGAGAGATGCTCCCAAGGACAGTCCCTTCGAACGGGTATCCTGCTGCCACTGCAACTCTCTCTCTCTCTCTCTCTCTCTCTCTCTCTCTCTCTCACACACAAATCCTATCGGAAGTACTTAGAGTTTGATACTGCCTTTTCGAAGACGCTCTGGCGAACGCAGTAGCTTCTCTCCCTTTACTCAATATTCGTTGCATATAATATAACAGCTATAGTGAAGAGGGAGAAAGAGCCCGGCGCACGCTGGCACGTCCCTTGCATCCCAAGACTAAACTCCCGGCTCGGAACTCCGCTATTCCCTTCTATCAAGCGTTTCATCTTCCTCGCCGCTTACCTCCGACTCTAACCCCCTCAGCTTCCCATTCCCTCGTCTCGCACGTAAACCCGACTGCGCCGGGTCATTCTTACAAGAGCGAAAATTAACTCGATTGACGCGAATCTAGCGTCATTGTTAGTACGCGAATAAAGCGAATCTAAGCTCGAGGAAGAAAGTGTCAATTGACCGTAATTAGCGAGAGACTCGTGATAAATGCGTACGGCTCCAAGAGTAGGAAGTGTCGCCGATTCTTTTGCGAAAGAGAAACGCATGCTCTTTAACGTTGCGTTAGCTCCTACTCTCTCAACTATATAATTCGTTACGCGTATGAGGTTATGCAAGCTACGCCTTTAAGCATTACGTCTTCTTCCACTGCCGCGCCGTATAATATTTTAGCCGAATTTCAGAGCTTTTGTTTAACTTTAAGGTGTAACTTGGCTCAAGTGCCTCCTAAACAGAAGGGGGGGCTATGTGCTCACGGCTTCTCAAGGTTTCGCAAGTACCAACAACAAGTAGCGTTGTTTCCCTTCTGAAGAATTCATCGTTTCCTTGATCGCACCATACTCACGTCTACACACACGACGTAATGTTGCCTCGTGTACATTCATTAAATACGCACGAATCGAAAATTTCTCTTGCATAATAATTAAGTTATTGGAAATTCCGAACTTTTGCTAATTATTCGAGAGCAGTACAGCTGGGTTCGTATCTTAAAAGGGAGCATTAAAAGCTACACAATATAAATTGTCGAACTCGCGGGCAAACACGCAGATTCACCAATAATCGCTGCAATTATCGTTTAAAACTTTAATTGTCGAGGCATTAGGAGCTCGAGTTTCGGAAGCGCAAGAGGCTAGCCTGGACGAGGGGGAAGTATTTAGCAAATTTATCCGATAAAAACTTTCCGGCCGGCAGTCAATGACCACGATAAAGCAGTCTCCTGCGCCGCGATCTCCCCCTTTCTCCCTCCAGACGCGTGGCTTTTATTTTCTCGCGTTGGGACGGCTCGGGTAAAATTTGTCACCCGGCATAACCCCGCCGCGACTTGGGCGGCGTGCCTTGGCAGCGCTCCAGAGACGCCGCTTAGGCCTTGCTCGGGCCACGCGGATTTATGCTGCTGTTATTTCTTTAACGGCATCGGAACAGTCCGGCGTGCTTGTAGGCCCCCTCCTCCCCTTCCTATAGTTATTACTCAAGCTACAAGCCTTATTTTTAGCCGTGAAAAATCGGCTTTGCTCCCTCACCGGAGGGACGCCGGCGACGCGCACGCATCGGAACGTGGCTGCTTCAAGCATGCTCTCTCTCCCCCCCTTTTCTTGTGCGGCTCTCACTGTTCATTAAACTTGCTTTGCTCACTCGCGGCCACGGGATAGCATCTAATTTTCCGAAACTCTCCCTCTACAAAGTAATTATTTTTTAATTAAACTTTCACTTTTCAATTTAGCCCCCGCAACTATAAAACTAGCCGAGTGTTCAGTTGGAAAAATGACTTGGCTACCTTTTTTTTCTTTATTCTCCTTCTTTTTTCTTTTTAATTCTTCTTTTTTAATTCCCAATGCGTTGAACTTTTTTTTACGAGCGCACATAAACGCCACGCACGTGCCTGCTAATCAACGAAGTGGTCCAGCTCCGGCTCGTCTCTGCGGCCCCTCTATGCCGATAAATACGTGATGCTCATGGAGAAGGCCAGCGCGCGCCAAGTCCACATAATTCCATTCGCGTGAACCCTAATTTACAGTAAATCAGCTAGTGAACGCAGCCGAATTCTAGGACGGTAGAGAGACGGAGAAAGAGAGGGAGAGAGAGAGAGAGACAGAGTAAGCAGTCTTGTGGCTCCGGGCTTTGCCCGCTGCTTGCTAGCTTGCGGCGATATGGCGGTTATGAATGGCTTCGTTTTGCTGCTTTTGACTTTGGCTCAGCCGTGACTTTGGGGATTCCGCAGGGATTGTCGAGTGTCTCGTTATTCGCGTTTTTCGCTATTTCTCTACGTACAAAAAAAGAAAAGAAACGCTTAAAAGAGAAAAAAGCGCTACGTTTTTCTTATCTTTGTACGTAAATTACTACGTAATCACGTTGCGCTTTAAGATTTTTTTTTACCTCTGTAACTCCCAGAATCCCAACATAATAACCAAACCCAAAATCATTAAATTCAAATGTTTTACATAATTATTAACAATTGCATTTCGTTTTGTTTTTCAGGTGAGTGTCTAATTTTAGACTTGCAAAACCTCGGCGGTGGGTAAGTCCAACATTGTTTTGATAAGAACCCTTTTTATTTACGAAATACGTATTATTCAGCTCTCAACGCCGTAATAGCGAGAACCACAAAAAATAACAAGTCGTTACTATGCGAAATCATATAACAACGTTACGAAAACTCGGAGAGAAATAGCCGCAGGGTCGAGAGAGTAAGAGAGAGAGAGAGAGAGCAAGTGCATCCCGCCGGTCAGATCGCACGTGCTGGTCGCGAGCAGCTAATTAGGGAGAGATTAGGCACCACAGCCGGACCGCCGTCACAGGATTTGCCCGTTCGCGTTGGCCAAAGTTCCAAGAGCAGCTCGTGAGAGGGTAGGGAGGGGAGAGAGACTAGGCGCTTGAGAAGGGTTGACTCTACAAGCCCGCCGACTGCATAATTATGCGAGTCACGGGCTCGTCTTTTCCACTCCCACTCTCATTCCCAGGCTCACTGCTCTCCAGTTTTCGTTTTTTTTTCTCCTTTTTTTTTTATTTTGCTTCTGATTCCGTGGTCCTTGATTTTTCCGAGATATCATTTTGCTGGTTTTTTTCGCCTTTCTGCTTTCTTTTTCAACTTTATTTCCGGCGAAAGAGAACCAAGTGACTTTGAAGTCGATTTTTAGCTCAAATACGCAGTTTGGATCTTTTTCTGAAAAAGACAGAAAAACAATTATTCGACGATTTTTTTTTTATTTTCTAAAACGTACAGCTCGGTTCCAGGTATAGGCTAAAAGATTTGAATTCAAAGTTCTACATCACCGTCCCTTACGTTAACAGCAAAGTACCGTAGTTAGCTCGACTAAAACTACGTAGTAAACCACACATCGATCGGGCCCTTGCATCAATCAGCCTCGCATTTTTCTTGGTACTTGTAGAGGCTGTTCCGCCGTCGTATATCCTCGGAAGCATCAGGCTAGTTCGTGAAACGTCGCTGGAATAGCGAAACTTGGCGCGAATCGCTCGCTCTATCGGTTCAGCCCCGGCGGACTCGACTAATGAACGCCTCTGCGTCGTCGCCGCCCTCCTCGTCCGCGCCATCAAATTCCCGAGTCGCGGGAACCGAAGAGCAGCCGCCCAGGCGACCTCTTAATTATTAATAAAAATCCCCAGGCCCGTGTGCCATACGTCCCCTCAGGGGCCTCGCGCGCGCCTGTGTATGCGTGCCTGCCCTTCTAGCGCATCACTGAAATTCCACGGGGACGAGGCTTGACGCGCCTCTGAGACTCTGCTGCACCAGACCCCTAATGCCTCTGATGCGCGCAAACTTTGGCCTGTCGGGCCTTCCCCTACCTCGCTTAGTTATACCTTGTCATTATGCACGCGTCCCTGTCTGTGTGCGCCTGCGTCTATTTCCAATGTCGCGGCTTTCGATTTCGTAAAAACGCTTCGCGTGTTATCGGCTCTACTCTGACGGGGTTGAGATCGACAGCCGAGGACTGTGAAGTGGTGACTGAAAACACTTTAGTTTCTCCACCCCTCCTTCTCCGGTGAGTTTAAGAAGAGTCTCCTTTCTCTCGGCGCTCTTTGGACTTATAAGCCGAAACTACTCGACAGCTGACCTCCGCAGTAGAAGATTCTTCGAGCGCGATAATTCATCTTTGTCCTCCTCGGGGTCTTTTGTTAAGCGCGAATATTCATTGACCGCGGCGCGCTCGAGGAGCCGAAGAAGAAGAAGAAGAAGAAGGAGGCCGACAAGAAAAGTTAGCCGGGCATGCCCGTCTAGCTCTTCACCCCCTCCTTCTCCTCCTTATTTCGTGCCTCGCGCTTCTGGACGCGCGTCGGGTGTATCGTAGTCCGCATTTGCATGCAGTGCTTTAGTTCTCTGCCGCAGCCTCGCCATTATCGCTCTCCCATCGAATAATCATGAATATGCGATAACCCCGGCCCGGCTGTCGAATGAATAACCTCCAGTCAAACTTTTTTCCTTAAGAGCCTTGGCTCCGTTTTTCTACGCTCTTCTCTTTAGCACCACCATCCCCCTCCGCGACACGTACTATTTCGTTTGCCGCAACTTGCCAAGCAAAAAAATAATCTCGGACAAAACGTGGCTGTGTCGTAAGCGTTTGCGTATAGTAAGCTTATCGAGGATGGATCGATTGCAACGTCGACTCATATTTTCCCCCTTTTGTTTTCGCACTAGGCACGAGGATCTCGTTGCAACCCGGGGCGAGCTTTAAAAGAGAGAGCACCGACCAAATTTCAAAAGAAGCCTCGAGGCTTGCGATAGATATTGCTAATTAGCGATTCGCGCAGGAAGAGGATCAGAGAGAGAGAGAGAAAGAAAGAGGGATGATTTCGCGGATGGCATATCGAATATTCATGGTCGTTAACGAAACGGCGAGAGTTTATTACTGAAAGTGCAGCCGGACGCCAAGAGCGACGTTGAGCTGATTATTTGGCGTATAATAACGCGCTCGTTATCGCGTGCTCTCCACCTCTCCTCTCCCATCGCGCATCTATCTCTCCTTCCCTCTCTCGCTCTGTGCGCGTTTGTGTGTGTTTGTGTAGGTACGTACGTTCTAACGTTCAAAGGCCACGCCTCGAGCATCCGCAAACGCGACTCCGCGACGCGCAGCTATTTGGACAGCTCTGAGCAATTGACGTAATCGATACACCCGCACAACGGATCCGACTGTCCACTGAAACGGCCTTATAGTTACGAGCCCGTGAGTTTGGCGCTGCAGCGCACTCGAGGTTTACTCGTGTGAAATGTGATCTCGCGGTAGCGGTAATTAAAGTCGAAAAGTTGGAGCTGCATCGCGAATGGGGGTATCACGCGGAGGGGAAGGAATGCTATTTGAATTATTGCTTCTAAATAGTTGATTAGATAGCGAGATTTTCGATATTTTAATTAAAGTTTCAAGCTTAATGGGATTGTAGGTTGAGTGACCGCGAGCGCGCCAGAGTGTAATATCCATTAATCATATGGAGTAACATTGTTAAGCGTTCGATGTAACCCGATTTCCCGTCGTCCCTAGGTGTGTGTCGCTTTGCAAAATTGAAAATATTCCTGGGAATGTTAAAAAAGTCATTTTCGTTTGTACAATCGGGTTATAAATTTCAACGCTCGAGGATTGAATTATGTTGTATAAAGCGCCGCAGCCGAAGCGAAAAGTCCTGTTCGCCGTGGAAAATTATTCCAAGAATGGAGGAGCAATCGTAGGATGGAAAGTCTCATCTTTCAATATTGTCATCTCCCCGCTGGCTTCTCTCTATAATTTCCCAGCCGATACCTCAGTAGCCTCTGGCAGTGTCGCATGCATCACGGCTCTCTCGTTTCCGATATACCCCCACCTCCCTCTTCGACTGGGGCCAACTCGCTCGACTCGCGGCTCCTCCTCCAATCTCCCCCGAAGCCGTGGCCTTCTTCGTTATATCCCCTTGTTACTTATTCAAATTTAATTCCACCGTTCGCGTTCGTTGCGCCAGACCTGGATTTTTTTGTGCCTCCTCTTCCTCTCGCATTCGCGTCACGCGTATTTTAAAAGTGACCGATCTATCGGCCGTACCATTAAATTCTCCAATCTATCGATCTCCGTTAAAATCTCAGTATACTATTAAACTATTTCTGCGTCTAAAGCTTTTTAGAAAGAAATTTTGAAAAGCCTCGTTAATAATGCAAAGGCGCCATGACGGAAATCAGAGTAACGAAGGTTGGAAAGCCCCTGGAGAAGCCCATCTCGTCTCTCGGACAATCTCTCTGTAAGCAGCCCGGCTATTTTCAGGCCGCACGAGCCGGCCGCGAGCGTGGCGGCATCGATCGCTGTTAAATTATTTCGAGTGGCTCCGTCCATGCAGTGTCCGCGCGTCCTAAGGCCACGGCAGCTGAGAAAACTGACCTAGATCGCGCGACACCTCCCGAGACGACGCTGCCTCTTTCCTCCCTCAACCTCTCCGCTCTGTCATGAGAACTTTTCTCCGACGACGACCATCACCACTACTGCCTCATTCTCCACGAGCACCTCCATCTCCGCTGGGGTATTTTATCCCACGACGCCGCGGCGCCCCCGGCAAGTAATGCCGAGAAATAACAGCGACGCTCCCACGTTTTGTTCGATATGCCGCTTGTGATTTTAAAAGGCTGTAAATATTTTCTTAATCCCTCGCTTTTGTTTAGAATTCATGATGATTCTGCTTGCACTTGAGAATGTGTTTTTGAAACTGATAAACATTTGCTTTTCTTTAACATTTTTCGTTACCGATATACATTCTCGAGCTTTTTATTTACAATGTATTTATATTTTTTTAATTTTATGTTTGACCTAGTTCGAGGGACTTACGATTGCTTTTACTTTTACTATTAAGGCAGTCTCAACAATAACCAAGTTAAATTTCCTATACTACTTTTTCAATATCTCACTCCATGTTGTGCACCATTAAAGTCCTTATCCACACATTTATAAATCGTGTTCACGCTCGGGCACAGAGTTCCTATAGCTGCAAGTAATAATAACTACGTATTTTCTTTTACTTTGGCGTCAGCTTTTATCCTAAAAATAAAAAGTTTCTTTAAGCTTACTTTACTTTTACGTACCTGTTTGACGTCACGGATAAAGACTTTTTAAAATTTTATATTAATAATTCGGCTGCTTGTCCTTCTACTCCGTATTCTCAAATATATTTGTAATAAACAACCTGAAATGACTTTCTGTTTTTATAAATGTGTTTAATACAAAAGATAAAAAAGTCATTCTTAAATTATACAGTTTAAACACGACAGATAATAAAGTTCACTAATTTGTCTTCTTAAAATTGTAAGAAAGTTATGTTATGAATGGATTATTATAATAAACGATAAATTCCGATCATCAATTCGTATTGTACCCTCGAAACTATTCGAGCTTGGACTAGTAAATTGAGACCGTTATACTATATTAATGAAGAAAATATTCAGTTATGCTGCATTGATCTATTACCTATAATTAATGTTATTCAAAAGCTTGCTCATCTTGAAACGTTTTATCTAAGCTCTTTGATGTTGATAATTCGGTTAAAAAGGTTACGTATATGAATAATCAATTGTTGATAACACAAAGTTTAATCATTTCTAAACAAAATTACCTCGTGAAAACAAACGCGTGAGTCGAAGAAAAAAACCGCAAACAACATCGTTAGCTCAAGCAATCGATCAGTAGAATCCCTGACGAGAGCGTTTGTTGTAGCAGCTGCGTGCCGGGCTTCGAATCGTGTAATAATGATACTGCATCCTACTGAGGCATCTGTTAGAAAGCTGCAAGAGAACAAAACCTCAAAAGCGTTGGGAATTAAGAAAAGACGGAGGAAACGGAACACTTTCGTCGTAGATGGACGTGCCGCTGTATATACCTATAGAGAGCAAGCAAGAGCGAGAATTGAATCCGGCTGATATTAAGAAACTTTTCATCGCCTAGCGTGCGCGCATCTTTGGGCTCCATCCAACTTTGTTCTCTTCATCTTTTTATCCCACCCGAAAGCTCATCATTTTGGCGTTATATATCCGCCAGTCCCCTAGAGTCAGTAGTTGAGGTCGGTGTATGGTCAGCCAATTTAGTTCTCGAGATTCATATAGCTATATTTTATTAAACTTATAATTTCAACACTTATTTAATTTTATAAAAATCATGTATACTTCGTTATATTAATATTGGCTTCGACGTAGCACGTATTTCTTTCTAAAATAAATTAACGGCTGTTCGTCATATCCAATTATAACTTTAGAAAATATTCTTTATAATTATCTTTTTTATTTGCATTCTGAAAATTAAAAGAAAAAATTGCGAAAGTCTCAACAAGTCCTGAGGCAATGTAAGAAGGTAGGAAAAGGAAAGTAGAACGAGTCTGGTGGTTGAAAGCCATTTATTTTTACTGCTCAGTGAAAAATTGATATTGACTCTGGGGAAAGAGAGGTAGTTTTGGAAGGGAGTTTTTGGCTGAGATATTCTCAGAAGATTGAATCGTTTATGTGATCCAGTCATAATGCTCAAATGATAACTTGCTTTTTTTCGCCGAAGTATATAATAAAAAGCAATGTATTCATAGGGTGATAAATTTCTCTCATTATTTTAGATATAGCAACGAAAGAAAATGTTTTTTTAAAGAAAGTTACGCGATATCTCTAAATTAGACTAATAAAAAGATAAAAGACGGTAACACTTTTTGTAAATTGGCATAAAATAAATTTTATTAAATAAGTTATAATCAAATTTAAGATTATACCTTCATTTACATAATACATTTGACTTTATTTTGAAAATACTACTTATTAGCCTCGTTTCGAAAAACAAATTAAAATTAGGGTTTGATCGATCGCTTAAATTTAGAATAAAACTAGTACACGATAAACTCAGCTCGCTGATGCCGAGTAAAATTTCATTTCGGCACTTGAAGTTTTTAATTCCCATTTTGAGTACCAACTTTTAGCCTCGTAAAAGTACACTTCAAATGAATTCAGCAGTTGTTTTCAAAAAAGGGTTAGTTATATCTACTCTGCAAATGTACTCGAGTCTATTACAGGAAAAAAATCTGTTCTGCATTATTATTTCATTTCGAACAAAGGCAAATACAATTTTATTTTATATATTACACAAATAAACGCCTTGGAATTTTATTATAATTATTTTTAATAAATTACCAAATTTCAAACACAACATTTTAAATTTTAATTAGAGACAAATATTTGCTGTTATTATTAAAACGGTACAGTTGCGGAAATTATTTAAAAGCCAATTTTTCAGTTCATTGGTTACCCTAATCTTTAATGAAAATAGCCTCGAGATCGCCGGAAAATTATTGTAACTCGCGCAATTGGGAGCAATTAAAACTTGACCTAACCTAGTCAAGCGCTGCATAATTGAAGCAGCCTCTCCGAAATTCCGCCTCTTTCTCCACGCCACTTTACGATAAAAGCAAGAGCGCCAAGCTCAACCGATCTCGGCCCCAATCTAATTTTTCCGCGCGTCTGACCGTATCTAGACTTATTCCACTTGAAAAAAATTTAACAATGAGCCTCACATCGCGTGGACGGCGTACGATGAACCACCTGCTCAAACATTCGTATACATGGCCGATTAGTAAGCTGCGAATAATGGTGACGGATCTGTAGCGCAGAGGCTCCCGCGACGCGCTGCCTCTTAAAAATCCGAGTAGTCGCTAACGATTTCTCGCTTGACCCATATTTCCTTTTCCTTCCTCTCTCTCTCTCTCTCTCTCTCTCTCTCTCTCTCTTTTCTCCAACGTTCGGGTGCTTGAAAAAGAAAAGAAGAGGGAGAGAGAGAAGAGAGAGAGAGAGAGAGAGAGAGAGAGAGAAGAGGGGTGGGACAGCGGTAGTATACGCGCATACGTGTAGTACACTTGGGCGCGCGTAGCTTGCTTTTTCTTGGATTATTTCTACGTTTTAATTACGCCCGCAGAAGAGCGAACGAGAAAGAGAGAGAGAGAGGGAGAAGGGCAAGTCGCGTTCTCAAGGCTCATCCGCAAGGAAGCGAGTGCCGCAGGTTATATCCGTGCACGCCTGGCGTAACTAACACCTTAATTATTTCGCGCAGTCTGGAAACGCAAGCTGGAGGATCGTTGAAATTTGAGAATTACGATGCAGACGAGCGAGAGATTCAAGCGCTCGTTCGAAGACTAAGAGAGCACAGCTCCCCCGTAATAGAGTGTACAACTAATAAAAAATTTAAAGCTCTAGGAGAGCTTGAACTCTCCTGTTTGGAATTTAACTGGCGAACGCATACGCGCACTACTCAACATACATAGCCAGCTCATTTCGACTCCTTGGAAATAGTTTCAACATTTAATTGTTATTTTTATGCGTATCATCCTTTGTTAAGAAAACGCTTATTGTTATCATCCGCGTATTTCCGTAGACTTTCTTTTTCCTTGTATCGTTGTTTGTTGTTCTTGCCTTCGCTTTGTATACGCTGCAGTAGTATCCCTCTTTGTTATTCGACGAGGCTACTACAATTCCATCTTGTTGTTTACACAAAAAGACATCTTGCAACATTACATGCAAGATGAAAGGAGACTTCCTTTTGTCACACTTGCCCTTCTCGTGACTCCAAAACTAGACGTATTTTGGAAATTTCAGAAGAGAATGAGTAAGGAGGAGGCTAGGAGAGCTATTCTAGTCATACTCGTCTCTGTTCTCAATTGCGGCATTGTAGATTTCCCGTAGACGAGAGAGAGAGAGAAAGAGAGGGAAAACGGCAAGCGGCACTTGCCGCTCTCGCCTGCAGTCTCTAATTACACAAGGAGCCTCCAAGAGAGCAGCGTTGACATACACTCACGTTGGACTAGAGTAAACGGGATATCGAGCGACCTTGTCCCTTGTATTGTTTTCTCGTCTTTGATTTAAAAGTGTCAAAGACACTTTCGTGCTACTTCAATTACACGGTTTTGTTAGCTTAATAAGAGGAAGCGTAAAATATTTAAGGTCTTCATGATTAGATACTTGAAAACTGTGCCAACTGTCGCTTCGTAACGCGAGTTGTTCTCCTTGGTAATTGGATTGTATATTGAATTTACTATTGATTATTTGAATTGCCTCTTGAGAGTCTCGGAATTAGTTGGTGAGAATAGCAATTATTATGGTAATTGATGTTAGTGCTTGTTCAAAATTTGTCATCGGCGTTTATAATAAGGTATTCATTTTTGTTAGAGTAAGACAAATTCTCCAATCTTGACAGTTACGTTGAACTAGTAAAGTTTGTTATCGAGTTGGGCCATAAGAGTAAAGTTAAATATTTTCATTTTGTTTTATTATTTTGCATTTTGCAACAATCATCAATATTACGCATCGTTAAAATGACTTGTCTATTTACAGGTAAGCCCGCACCTCAATACTGATTACTCCGTGAGCACCAAAATGAAGGTAAGCAAAGTCAAGGGAGTAAACGAAATTCCGACAGTCACAAATATTTCGAAACATAAGCCCTACGGTACATTTTCCTCGCGCGAAGCTCGTGCCAATTTCAGCCGTGAATCCGCCTCTCTCTCCTATACGCATTTGCCGCTGGGAAAAAAAAGGCTCGAGTGAAATCCAAGCTCGCGTCAAAGGCGAGCCGAAGAGATCGGGTCGCGCGATCGCGTCACCAGCAGCTCTATACAGTTTCCATCTTTCCCAGCTCGTGTCCTCGCTCGGCGCGTTCTTTTTTCCGTAGCTCCATCTCTTTTTGTCGACGATGCTGTTTTCGGTATCGGCACCAGTCTGACGCATGAATAAACAATGTAACGAGCTTGTTCGCCTCGAGCGCAACGCGAGAGTGCAAAGATAGCGTAAGAGGGATACTAGTGGAGTGTGAAAATCGACCGAACAAAAAGCAAATTCAGCGAGTGGCTGGGGGTGGAAGGTGCATAAGTTTTTTGCCGAGGGAATACGGTGACGAGCGCAGTTTGAGCAGCACACAAGCAGAGCTTGATTTGCTCGTTGCATTTTTAATGCCAGGCCAGTGACGGTCTCGGCTGTCCGACTGTTTGCGACGGGCGATGCTTTATTTTTACCCAGCTATGCCCTTCTGAATTAATCACTTTGTCGGCTTCGTACGGAATTGACGCATTTAAATTTATCTACGCTTATACAGTTAGTAAAATATCAATGCATTTCTTCAATTTATAAGAACAATCGATTAAAATATATATCGACATATGACCAAATAAAGAAAAAAAAGAGATGTATTAAGTACAACAGTGTCTAGCTTAAATAACAATTATTTTTAACTCAATGCATTACTTCCATCGCCGAGTCTATACCGAAAAAAAAATTGAAATAATGTCAGGGTAAGCTTTGCCCGGTAAAGAAAAATCGTGACGAGAATGAATATGCACGGCGCGAAGGAGGAAAGAGTCGCTAAAGAAGGAAAAAAAGGAAGTAAAATCGCATTCATAAATCCGCGAGGTCGCGCGAGCGTGAGCGCGCAAGAAATAAGATCTACAAGAATCAGCCTTTCCCAAGAATAAGAGAAAGAGCGAGAAAAGCGAGGGAAACGCGAGCAAAGTAGCATAAAGCGCGGAAAAGAGCCGGTTGCCCGGTGTCTCTCGTGCTCCTCCCCCCTCTCTTTCTCAATGCAAAACTGGCAAAAGAAAACTTTAACGTTAAGTCAAAGACGGAAGGGGATCCGTCTTTTCTCGAGCCGCATTAAATCGGATTCCCCGACGTGTCGTTAAGAGAACCACAAGTTTGAGAATACATACATGAACAAGATGTCGGCTAAAGTATCCCGGGTACGAAACGACGAATTGAAATTTAACAGCGCGTCGATATCTCCAGCGGGCGCGAGTTGATTAAAGTCAACGAAGCGGCTTTTTTAAACGATCGAGCGTGTTGCCACAAAGAGGATAGAGAGAAATAGGGGGCGAAGAAAAAGGAGCCAGGACGAAGCGCGTGCGAATGCAATTTCATGGCTCGCTCCTTCCCATTTTCCGGCCCGACGAGATAGACAAAGCCACGTCGCGGGAGCACACACGCGCGCGCGTTCTCGCTCCTTATTTCTATCTTGCTCACTACGGTGACTTCTCGCTTTTACTCCCTCGATCTCGCCAAGACGCGCCTCGTGAATTTTTCAATCTCCGCCGCTGCAGGGCTGACTTTTCTATCCGTACGTTTGTGCGTGGTTGGCCTGATATTGACTACTTGTAGCGTCGAGTTTTGAAAAGCGATACGTCGAGACGGGGCGGCTTCCATTTCTCTATCGTTCTTTCCTGTCTGGCTGTGTCTTTGAGCGTCGGGCGATTGCTTGATATCGACTACTGTAATCGTAATGGACTTTTATTTGGACGGATGTGAAAATTTCGCCTGCGCTACGTGTGTGCTCTCTTGTTTGTGCACTTTGCCGTTTGTTTTGAAAAAGAAGTAGCCACGTCTGATCGTACACTGATATGTTTCACTTGGAATGCCATATTTTACTCTCAACTCGATCCATCCCACGTTCTTTTCCGTAGGATAACCGTTATCGCGCGTATAATATCCAATATCTTTTGCAAATATAAAATTATTACGACGTTTGGCCAAGTGTAGAAATGCAAAATTTATTATCATTCGCGCCTTTCGTGCCGAGCATAAAAAGCAGCGAGTGCTTGAAAAGCTATACAGCGGCAATCCAGACACACTCAAAGCAAACTTATTCATAGTCGAGGGTCCGTAGGAGCGCAGTCATTGGCGTAAGCAGCAAAAGTATCGTCTTAAAATATTCAGAACTGCGCGTCGGGCGCATAAGTAGCGAACGCTTGTCCTTGTCCCTAAAAATGCAGCTCTCTCCGGGAAGCGAGAGCGATTCGCTCGTTTACGAGCGCGTAAGGTGAAAAGTCACGTGGCAGGTAGAAATACCGAAAGAGCCCCATTGCATCCTTCCCCTGACAATTCCCGGGAATGTACTGCCACCGAATAGCGGCATCAAGCATTATTATACGCCCAGTATCGTCGCCTCACAGCTAGCGTCGCTATTTTTCTCTTTACCCTTCGAGTTAGACGACGCCAAGGGGAATCATTTGTTTCGGCGCCCCTAACGCAAACCCGAGCTAGAATTGAATTTTACGATGTGAATTCTCGACTTGATTGTGCGCCTCGATGCTGAAAATCACCTTCGTTCGAGTGTTATAGTTTTTTCGTTTAATCATGGGATGATCAAGTTTTTTCGCGACGAAAGAATTTCAACGCAGAGCTCCGATCATATTTTCAATTCCCATTTTTATACGCGAGGAAGATTACTCAGCACGGCTCGGCCGCTTTAACGACAAGCTTCTGTAAACGACCCTCTCTTTTCCGCGATCATTTAAGCACCAGCTAAAGTCTCGCAAAACGCGCTCGTCTTGCATTGCTCTCGCGGTGGCGCATTTCTTCGAGCTGTCTTTCTTTTTCATTTTATTCTCTTGAGAAATGACGGCAGTGGGTCTCTTTTGGTATGCAAGTTGGGTCTTTAAAACTGACGAGTGTGTGAGCTCTTCTTTATGGTTCTCTGTAAGTTTTTACGCTCGAGTATTCATGCGATTCTTCTTCTCGTTGTGTCAACCATTTTCTTTTAACAATAATTCAAAATTACAACAAGTAATTTAACCTTCAACTATAGGTACAATAAATTCATTCGATCATCGACCCATCGACTTCTGGTCCTTGTAAAGTCATTGACGTTACCGTAACAACCAGCACTTCAACATTTACCAAAAACATTAATTACTTAAGACGATCAAAGTTCTTCGACCTTTAGATATCGGATTGTTCAATTGTCGCGAGGCGTCAATTCAGCAAGTTCTTGATGGCGCTCGAGGAAGACGGAGCTCCAGTGAGCCGATGTTTAATTGTTTATAACTCGACTTTCGTAGCTGGGGGGATGGGGCGAGATGTGCTCAAGAGGGACGCCACAAGCGTACACACGGCCGCGATCGCAAGAGAGAGAGCGTCCACTTGCGAGTGCGCTGAGGCAAGAAGTCGGTGACGACAAGGCTGATCGATCTTTCTTCCGAAGGGGCGAGGAGCCAGGTCGATGATACTCGAGAGACCCGTGTCGTCTGGCCTCCTCGGTTCGAGGGGCACGCCGGACAGCCCACTTCACTTCACAATGGCCCCCGATGCTCCTCGAGGCATCCGATCTCTCTCTCCCCCCGTATCCAAGCAGCTCGTACTTTTCTTACGCGGAATCATTTTACTTGGCGAGCTTTGAACCGCGCGCCAGATTTTGACGTTCTGAAGTGAAGGCTTCCGGTCTCCAGGCTAGCTTCGCCCAGCAGCTGGTCGTCCCTACCCCTCTCTGTATACATCGAGCCCGCGTCTGTCGGCTCTCGCTCTTCGGCCTGGATTTTTCATGATGCTCTTTGGAGCGTCGTGCGCGCTCGGCTGGCTTTTACGCTTTGATCAGGTATTCTTTTTGGCCCGCACGGCAGGACAATAAATTGTCATTAGGATAATTTTCAAGCTGTCCCGGCACCCTTTTCCCCAACGCTCTCGCGTTAGAAATTTTTCGCCGAGGGTGTGCACTTTTCATCTCGCTCTCTCTCTCTCTCTCTCTCTCTCTCTCTCTCTCTCTCTCAAGTTCTTCGCGTTTACTATTTATCTGCGGAATATGGTTAAAAGTGAATATTCTAGTGCAAGCAACTTTCATAGCTTCATGAAACTTTTAAACCGAGCACATGTAAATTTTCTATTCGAGCAAAGAAGCTTAAGCTAAACTAAAACTATAAGACTTTGAACTTTCTTTGCGTTAATGAATATTCGAGGGTTTCTTCTTTTTTTTAATAATTTTAGCTACGATGAAATAATGCTTTGAAAGTGTTTATAAGAAAATAAGAAATTTTCAAGCGATATCGACTAAAGTAAATCAATGTTACGTGTAAGCCAAGAGAATAGTACTAATTGAAAAGAAGTAGCGCAAGGATAAAGAGGCAGGCGAGCGTAAATGTCCCAGAGCGAGCGGTCCGTGCCAAATAGCGGATAAGGCGATAGAAATTGGGGGATCAGAGCAGGCAGGGGCCATTTCACGGCGCGAGCCACGCGACGACTTTCGAGAGATTCGACTAAACGAGGAGAAAATAGCTCCATTTGGCCTGCGCTATATACGCTCGGAGTGAAAAAAAAACGAGCAGCCAAGCTCGCCCAGCCGGGCTCCATACATAAATCAACGGCTATTCGAAAACACTTTGTGCAATAGTTGCGCACGATTAATCAGACTAGCCCAAGTAATCAAAGTTTCTATTCTACCTGCTCTGTGTGCTTTTTCGATCTTTTTTCCTTCTCTCCCTCCTCTGGTTTTGTTACTTTTTGATGGATCGAGAATGACATTTTTCACCCGGCAATGCCGTGAAATTCTTTATTTCTTTATTCTCCGGCATGAAAATTTTATGTAAATTTTCTTTCCGAGTTGTATTGAATTTTAAGGACAAAAAGTGCAGTTAAAATTGCACACGAGATATGTAATTGTTCTACTTTCTAGATTGCTTTTTAGCTGTTCGAGCAACTTTGAAATAAAGAGAAAAGAATTGAATCAGCAGCTATCTTAACAAATTTTTTCGCACCAGCTGTTGTTAGTCGATATTTCATTTTTTTCCCAACAAACCGCGAACAGCGATTGCAACGGTCGTAAATTCTCATCGTCGATATCTTTCTTTGGAACAAATTATCAATAACTAAACTCAGCGGAGTATTTGCATCGTAGTTCATTGCTTTGACATACCGTACAGAAGTACTACCGAACAGAGAACATGAACATAAAACTGTTTATTTTCATTTTTACTAAAAAATTATTTATTCGTTATTGTGAAAAAAAAAATTTTAGCATAATAACGAGTAATACCAAGAGATATACAAATTATTATTCAATCGAATTGATTTCGATTACCTATTAATTAGACCTATTTGGGTGCGCAATATTTACTCTCTCAATATTTGCGTATAAACGTCATACCGTAACTCAATTAGTTACAATTGAGCAAGCAAATGATTATCTTAGAACCGCAATATCTCGTATTATCATCTCTGTGATTCCGATCAAAACATTTTCGTAACGCAAAAGTTTTTACAAAAAATTGCGAAGACTTTAAAAAAAAAAGAAGTAGAAGAAAAATGAAGAAACGAGTGGAAAGAAATTTAATAACGTCTTGTATTGTCCTTCGAATCAATAAATTCATAATGCGAATCGCTCGCTGAAAGGGCAATAAATCAACCTATAAATTAAGTCGTAGCGAAGCGAGCCCCTTCGCTAAAAGAAGCAGTAAGAAAAAGAAGAGCAGTATAAGAAAAAGTTGGAGAGGAAAAAAAGAAGTGCAAAAAGAGGAGAGCTTGAGGAACACATAAAAAGCTCGACGTCGCGTTTCGTTTGAATAACGATCCCATAAGCAGCTCCCTGCTGCAAGGGAGCGAATAAGATTCACTTGGACCAGCGATTCATCAACCAACTCACACCGAGAGGCCTCGTCGTCTGTATCGCTAGTAATGACAGCTTGAACGAAAGAGAAAAAGAAAGATAGATAGGCGGAAAATAAGTTGAAAAACGAAGAAAGGACAATAGCAGTATAACGTCGCTGGGGGCAGAAGGAGAGACTCGGGAAGTCCGGCCGGTTCCAGTGCGAAAATTGAATTCAGCGGGAATTAAGGCCGCGCACGGATAGTTCGAGCACGCTGCTACTCTCCTCTCGGCTCTTCTTTCGCTCTCCTTTATACCTTAGGTTTTAATCTGCGTAATAGGCTCGGCATAAAACGCTTCCTCCTCATTTCCCGAGATGTTTTCCTCTATGGATACTTAGCAGTGACTTTCGATATGGATTTCATATCCGCAGATTCACACTCGGTCAGATTTAGTATTACGAGTTACGTCTGATGTTTAATACCCCCGATCGGCAAGCTGTATCAGTATTAGTTCTGTAGCTGTCGATTGTCATCGTCGTCGCTTATGATAATGAAGGACGTCGTAACGGCTCCCGCCAAGCGTGTAGATATCCTTATGTACACGTAAACGCACAAGCGATACGCGTATCGCGATTCGAGAACCCTAATGCATTACCCTAATGACTTTTGCTGAAATTCAAGTTGGAAATCCAAAGATTCAAACGTTAAAAAAAAATTAAATAAAATACAATTTTTATCTTGTTCTTATGAACGACTTTAATTTTATCGAGGTCTTAGCAGGGGACTCTTAAAAATAAGAATTCATAACTCGCACGAGAGTTTAAAACTTTGACGGGTCACTTTCTCAACGTTCGCAGTAGAAGTTGTATGGGGGATCTTTCGTTATTTCATCTCTCGTCGTTTGACGTTCGCGTGTCGCCTCATCGGCTCGAGTAGGCGCCGCAGCTCTCCAAGCCATTGTCTCGGGGCTAGTTTTCTCCAAGCCGGCCGCAAGCGTTGAGAGCGCCGGCCTTTTGATTACGCTCTCTCTCTCTCTCTCCTCCTGACTTACCGCCTGTGCCTCGTAAAGCCGCCGGACATTCAAATTGCCGTTGCTCTCGTTAAAAATTATTGCGCCAGTAGGCTGGCCCCGCCACGGTACAGGCGAGCTTTTAGCTCCGCTTTACTGCCGCGTCCGCGTGGAATTCGATACGGCAACTTTAGCCGCTCTCGCTTGAACGAGATAACTTCGGAGAGAGCTTAGCCGCGCGTGGCATCGCGATCGCTATAAAGCGGGTGGGGCCGTATTGTGCGAGTTGAGCGCGTCGCGAGCCCCGCGTTTCTTTCGTTAGCCGAGCTCTTTTTCCTCCGGGAGAGTATCCCCCTCACTCTCGCTACGTAGTCGTCTTCTCAGCCTCGGGCTTTGTTTGGCCTGTCCGCTCGCTTGCTTTGTCTGTTCAGCGGCTATTGTCTTTTCGGCGCCTTCTTTGCGGCGGCGTTCGTAAAAACACGACGAGGGCTAAAGGAAGGGGTAACTCCCAGTGGCGTATAGTGCGAATGTTGACCGAGTTCGCTCTGCTCTCTCTCTCTCTCGGGCTGACACTCGGCTGGGCTGGGCCCTGGATTCCTCCGCAAGAGTAGAGCTGCGGGCTTGTTTTCTCTCGGCTTTGCCTGGGATTCGCGGACTGGACAGCTCTTGGCTAAATCAGTTCTTCCATCTCTCGGCGGACTGTTTTGCGACCAGTGCTACTGCTGCCGGTAGGGGGATGATACTCACGGCTCTGACTCGGGCTTGTTCTGTTATTGCGATGTTCAGCCGCTCGGACAGGCTCTGTTTGTTCTGGAAGAAAGGCTTGCTCTTGGGAGACACGAGGAGAAAAAAGGAAGGGCGGGAGGGAATAGCCCCATTATCCTTTGGCAAATATTTTTCTTTCGACTCGCTATTCCAACTGGTGGATTTACATTTGCTGGAATAGCAGCTGGTCAATTTTGTAATTAAAGCTCGCGAGAATTTGGAAGTTTATCGCGCGCTCGGCCGAGGCAAATCAACGCAATACTCATTGTTATACTCGTTAACGCTCGGCCAGCCTGGGCATAAGTAAATATCCCGGAGCTTGTATAAACACTAAATAGCCTCCCCCGAAAATGGAAGCTCGTTGTAGCTGAATTTGTTGGTTCAGGCATTGCTTTAGTCACTTTCGAAGCTTAACAACTAGTTTGCACATGCCCCTCCCTCTCCCTGTCCAGTTTCGCTTCTGTCTGAAGGCGGTGGGCACCCTCTTCTCCCTCCCCCTCTTTCCCGAAAATCCCGACGTTGTCGCCGCGCGCGAGTCTCGCCTCTGGTAAAATATAGCAAAGCAATTAATTGGACGAATCATCGCGAGCCAAGTAGCCGAGGAGGTCGTGGAAAATCGAGCGACGCAGCCGCAGACGGCAATCGGAAGTGGCGCGCGGGGGCACACAGAGCGCGCGAACGTTACCCACGGGCCAAAGTTACTCCGGGGCAAATGAGTTGCGCGAGCTTTAGCGGCTTGTCGGGGGCTTTCGCAAGCAGCGCGCCGCCAAATCCCTCTGGCAAGCCGCTAAAATCGGTTACAAGTTTTTGGAAGCGCCCCCGCGACCCGTCGGCTTAGCGCTCAATATTTCACGGGCGACTCCGCCTACTCCGGGGCTATAGATTCTTTTAGCTTATGTGCTTGCGGAGTAAGAAAAAATAACAGTTGAAAATTTACCAAGAGCTTTTATGTCATTAACAAACTGAGTTTATTTCATTACATAAGCCGATTAGGTACTCGCAAAAATTAACTATAGTCATGTAAAAATTATAAGCCGACCGCATTCGCGAATGCTAATGCTTAGAAAGCTAAATACGAGGCAAGGGACGTGACCAGTGGCAAAGCCAGAGAGAAAGAGGGAGAGAGAGAGGGCGCTGAACGAGGAATACTCTATTGCCGAGATTTAACATTCCCGAAGCGTTTACGCTATGCGTCGGGAACATCCCGAAGAACGGGAAGGTGAGGGAGCGAGCTTCAACTCAAATACCGAAGCGAGCTAGGGTCGTCGCTCTGTCGGCCGTCTCTCTCTCTCTCTCTCTCTCTTTCTCTCTCTTCCTCTGCTGTGGCGCGCCGGCAAAGCTGCGGCCAGCGGAAGCGGCAGCCTCGCGGTCCGTGTTTGAATTCCGAACTCGCGCGCAGCCGCGTTTGACGACTCGCCGGGCACTGGGAATCCAAATAAGCGCGATTTCGCTGCTCTCTCCAATCGTCCGTCCCGCGGATTAGGCTCTTCCGGAAATCCGGGCGCGCTCTCTCCACTCCCCCTAACCTTCTTTCCCTTACACTCGATAACCTTATATAACCTACGGGCCCGTAACATACGGTTTAATCATCCCTCCTCCCCCCTTGCAAAAAGCAATATAACGGACCTCGAATCCTGTACCACACCTTCCTTTTTCGAGGTTTGCACGTTTCGTCAGGCACTCGACCCTTTAAGCAAGCCAATTTTATCGAGATCATGCGAACCTGTTGAATTCGCGATAAGACGTTTACGTTAAAAAGCGCAGCCACCCCCCCTGTCCTGCCTTGCTCCACTGTTGGTTAAAGAAAAAGCCACCGCTGCAGACTGTAGGCGCGTCGAACAAAAAAAAAACAGGGGCGTCTGTAAAAAGGGAGGCGCGAGGAGGAAAGAGACGGACGGAAAGAGAAGATGAATACGAAGGAAGAGAGGTAGAGAAAGAGAGAGATAGAGAAAAAGGGCGGTAGAATAGGCAGAGCCGGCGGGAGAGAAGAAATCCCTTAATTTGTCCTAATTAGCGTAAACCGGCGTTAACGAAGATTCCACTTTTGCAGAATTAATTAAGGCGAACTTTTTTCACCCCGAGCTCTCCTTCTCTTTCTCCTTCTCTCTTGCCGGCGCGTATTCCCCTCTCGAGCGCAGCACATACATACACACATCCGACGTCTGTGGGCTTGTGCACACCAACCAACATGCAGACTCGCACTCGTTAACTCGTTAGCGTCTCTTTCTCTCGCGCCAGAGGAGAGAGAGGACGGGAAAAAGAACTACGGCCTGCGCTACAGCCCAGTGAAAGAGAGACGGACCCAGGGCTAATAATAATGGAAACGTATAATTGGCTAGCCGGGCTGCCGGGCTACAGCGGGATTTAGGGATTTTCTCTTAATTTCGGTAGCCCTCTGTGTCTGCGGAGATCGGGGCCGGGTGGGAAGGGCGTTGTCTGGATAATTTAAATATCAGTATACAGGAGAGTGCGAAACTGATGTAAATTAACGATGCCTGCGTTTTAACAATTGTTACAAATGCAATTCGTGTGCGAAGGCACGAGCTCAACATTCTCAAGTCATTAGATTTTGGGAGAATGTATGTTTTATAAATTCGGATAATTATGCAAATTGTGTTTAAGTTTACACGGTGAAATTATTTCTGTTTTTATAACGTAGTTAGTTTGTTTAATAATTTCGTACACTTACGAACTTGGAACCTTTTACTACTCGATTCTTATCCTAATTCAATATTTCTTTCTTACGTGTTTGAATGAAAAAAGTGCGACTGTTGAGTGTAAGCCAGTATAAAAAGTGTCCAGCTCAAGAGTAAATTACCGGTGACAAAAACGAAGAAGCTATGCATTTAGCGGAAACGAGCGAATGAGTGAGGGAGAAAAGAAAATGCGGAGGAAAAAAAACGAAGAGACAAAAAAATAACGTGGAAATCTGAAGACGAAGATCTCGCGATGAATATTCATCTATTGTAATTAACCTTACCTTTCCCCCGTCGCGGATTGCGCGACAATGGAAGATCGTCTACCATCCTTAAACTTTGGTGCAAATCTTCCTTTTCCATAGCCCATAAATTTGACAGTCCTTTTTATTTGCATTTGTCGATATTTATTGCGCTTTAATGCCACAAATACCAAGTTTTTTATTCGGCGAGGTTATTTTTAGAAGTCCGGCATTCGCTTTGACTTTTGATCTTCTTTCAACGTATGCCAAACGAAATGGAGAAATTTTTATACAGCCAAGTCCGAGTTTGTTGATCGTACAACATTTTTTTGCAGTTTTTGCAAGAAGGTGGCTCGGGGATTACACGTATTAAGTACTTCAATCATGTAGAAACCCGTACGTCTGACCATTCGACCAATACTAAAGAAAATATATGTAACATGCAGCAGGGGAAATAAAAAGTAGGCGAGGGTATAATGCAATGGCGAGTCGATATTGCATCGAGATTTTCTCCAGCCGAGCAAACTTTTGCAGAGGAAGAAAACACGGGAACAAACAAGAAAGTTTAAAAAAAAATACAGCACATACTCGGCAAGTGATAAAAAAAAACTAAGTTTAACTGGAATACGCGAGGCTCTTATATTTTGCCCTCGTTAAAACGTCTCGTGCGATAGCAGCAGTACATTAAAAACCAGATGTGATAAATAAATAGAAAGGTCGAGTCTGGGCGTTAGGAATAAACCCGGGAAAGCTAAATCAACGAAATTGCCACCCTTAAAATCAAAATAATCGCGCCAACCCTTCGAAATGTCCGAGAGCACATTTCTTTTTATAGGTCAACAATATCGATCTTCGTCATCCGCTTGAAAATTTTTCCAAGCCGCGTCGACAAACCACGTGTCGGCCGGGGACGTTTTGATTCTTTCTCTCCGCGAGAAAGGAAAACGGAAGGAAGGAAGGAAAGAGAAAAAGAGAGCCTCGCTTGAATTTTTTCAAAGCGGATCCCGGATGAATTAGACGACGAGCTTTTTTTTCCTTTATTTTTCTTCTCTTTTGGTAAGAAGGAAAAAGGCCTCTAAGAGGGAACGGTGACTTTACTTTCTTTTTTTTTAATCGGGCAAAACAGCCTCCTCTTATCTTGTTCTCTTCCTTTACGAGGATTTCGCTCGCGCGCGGAGACTAGATATTCAAAGAAATAGAATTCTCAAATATGGGTTTCCGGGTAAACGGTTGTTGGACTAGCAAGCGCGAATCTGGCTTTTTAGTCGAATGAATTCGCGCCAGCCGAATGTTTCTTTGCTCCTGTACAAAAGTTTTTTTTTTATTTATATGTTCATTTTTATTTTCAGTTCAAAAACGTTTCCAAAAGTTGTTTAACGTTACCGGAGCAATTTTTTGGAAAAAAATTTCACTGCTCGCTGGCGTTAAAAATTCTTTTTATAAATAAACGTTCGGAACGAATAAGCTTACAATTGTATCGGGGGCTTTTTTGACGTTAGCTCTCTGGGCTTTAGCTTAAAAGTACACAATGATGTCTGGCGATTAAGTGGAAAAAAAGGATAAAAGCCGTAAGCTCTGCAAGAATATTTCAGGCAAGCCCACGCGAATTTTTAATCGCGCTGACTTACTCTCGGGCTTTGATTTCAACTGTCTGGCCGAGTTAATACACGCGAAAATTTAATCAAGCTCCAAGTCTCAAAGCGAAATAATTGTACTTTTGATTGAATATGAATACTACGGTCCCAGGATTTAAAAGCACAAAGCAAATGGATTACTTTTGGCTTTTAATAAAATTTTCAAGGCATTTATTAGTTTTACATCACCCTCATCTGAAATATTCTTTTTTAACCAAATTTTTCGACGTTGCATTGATTTTCTTCGTCTCTCAATCTAATCAGATAAATATTATTTTAGCATCAATAAATAAAGTATTCCGGCGATTCAATAAAATTTTCGATATTTTATTCAAGCTCAATAATCGCATAATTCTCTCGGTACCAGTCAAAACGTCAATAATAAATAAAAATCCGCCGCATAAAGAGAAATAACGCGCATTTAAATGACAATCGGTCAAGCAATCAGAGCCACGGACAAAAGCTCCCGCCGATATTGTCGTCGACGAAATTCGCGCGACACCATTCGCGAAAAGCCTCTGGCGATTATCGCTGCCTCGGCGTTACTAAAGCTAAATGAAACGGGCCCCTGATGGCGAATAAAAAAAAAAAGGAGCTTGAACCCAGCAAAGAGAGAGAGAGAAAAAAAAGAAGTACCCGAAGCTCGTTAATTCTTGGAAGGCAAAATGAGTGAGTCGAGGTGGTTAGCAGCTGCGGGTAAAAAAGCCGGCCACTGGAGCGCGATAAGTGAAAACAATCCCGGCGTATCACGACGACGGCCCCGACCCTCCTTCGGCGACGCGATAATTGATTTCGAGCGGAAAGTAATTCCGACCCAGCTGAATGGCCCTGGCGCACGCCAGCTGTGCGCTAGCGCCGATGCATTCCATGGAGAGAGTGCGTTTGTTGCTAGGCCTCGTTTTTTTCCTCCTTTTTTTTTCTCCTGCTCGTCCTGTTCCGCAAACAAAATGCAGTACACGCACGGGGAGAAACGAACTTCCCATTTTACGTTTGATGTAGTTTTGAATGGAGGCGCGCATGAAAGTTTATACTGCCACCGATATATATAGTTTTCGCCTGATCTGATTGTTTCTCTCCAACAAACATAATTACGATAGAAAAAGAAAATGCTTTTAATCGAACGCAAATAAATTCATAGAAATTGATTGCTCGAGATCGTTGGTATATTTATTGTCTTACAGAAAATCGCGTAGCTTCCGTTGCAACGAATTTATGCTCGGAAAATCTTTAGTGTCGCAGACAGCGGAGGCCCGGCGGGCAAGGTCCAAGTTTTTAATGAGAGAACTTGGCTTAATTGATTTATGCCGCTCGTCGCGACGGTAGTAGCCCGAACTTTTTAAACAATACACCGCTTAAGCCGGCACGCGCAGTGCACTTTTAATATCACGTTCTCTCTCTCTCTCTCGTTCTTTTTCTCTTATATCGAAAACTTAGAGCTGCTCTACGCGCAAACCTCGCCTTAATTATGCCGCGGTCAAACTACTCGTGCGCTCGAGTCGTTACCGCGAGACTTTTCCTCCTTCCTTTTTTTTACTCTCACTCGCCTTTTTAAAAAGAGTGTCACGTAAGATTCTTTCTTTTTTTCTTTCTCGAGTGAGCCCCCATTCGGTCGAGCGCTGCTTGATAATTAAATGAGGTAATGCGACGAAGCGTGGATTGTAGGCTGATTTGAACTACGCGAGGGTGTCATTATTACTAAAGCACCGGCATTATGAAAGAATGGCGCTTGCCTTCGCGAACCACATACATATTATTTACTCATATTTTTATAGTTTAATAAACGATATTTATGATGCAATTTGTTCAAATATCACTAACAATTCATAATTTTCTCTGTTACAGGTGAGTTCAGTTTGTTTCTCCATTCGTCTCTACAAAAGCGCACGGCTCGGTGAGTCGTATACGTCCGTTATATATTCCCATTTCAGCACACAGCCATAATATTTTTCGCTTACTCTTGCGTATAATTACGGCGGCAGCATTCGCCGGCCCCTAATAACAGTCGTAAAATCAAATTTTTGAAAAGCCCACCCTCCCCCCGTCACGCTGAAATGTATATCGGGGGAGGACAGGGCAAATTCACGCGCATTACACTAAATTCATATCCATTCGAATTTACACACAGACAGAGAGCTCTCCCCCCGCTCGACGTAAACAATACGATCGAGCGAACGTATTAAAGCGCCTCAAAATCGCGTAACGCATTCGTTGTGGAAGGGAGCAGCGCGTAAACAGGGCGTTGTTGCCCGGCTGTCCGGACGTTTAGCTGAACAATCGTCGGCGCGACTTTTCGCGCATGGTAGCTCGTCGAGCCGTGGCCGGGGGCTCGTGCAGTCGAATCGACGCGAATAAAAGCGACAATGGCTTACCGGCTCGTATGGCGCGCCTGCTATTCGCTCTTTGTCCACGGGCAACGACGAGCTGATTGCGCAAGTGTAACTATTTTTCGAGGACGCGATTTTCGCGGCTATGACCGTGGGAGGCTGCGTTGTGGCTTTTCAGCTTGCTCCGAAATTTCGTGCGATTCTATTTGCGCTTAGTTTTGTTAGCGTCAAGAAAAAGTGCCCCGAAAATAAGAATTTTAATTTACAAAAACAAAAAAACAACTAGTAGTTTTAAATTTAATACACGAGAATCATATGTATGTCAGTACACAAGGTAATACGTGACGATGAGCTTTCGCGTCTAATGAGAAGTGACGCATTGGAAAAGGTTGCCTCCATTAATGACGCTTGCTGTTGTACAACGCGATACACGCGTGATTCGTTGCATAATGCTCGCGTCGTTTTGGAAAAAAGAAGAAAAAAACTCGCTGCGAGAGACTTTTCAATTTTCCCCATCAGATTTTCTATTGTTGCTCGCTTGATGAGCTTAATCGGATTGTGCGTGCTCGCGAATCTTTTGTTCCGTCTCGCGGTAATTTCGCGAAATTGAAGCAGTTTATAAAGCTCGAACGAGATGAGCTTTAATTTCGGCCCAAGTATGCGCGCGCGTGCGTGTGTGTACACGGGGGATAATGTACGGTTACGGTGTCTAAGCACAGTTTCCGTTCCGCTTCGTATAATTTACGGCTCGCGTATGACACTGTTTTCCCTCTGCATTATGCCGCATTTATGGGCCACGTGTAATGCCGAATGTGCGCGGGCAAGACGCAGTTTCTCCCATTTATAATTAAAAATATTTCACGCGTGTATTGCGCGTCTCGTAAGAACGTACTTTGCAAAATGACCGTAATTACGCGGTATCCCGGAAAAATTAGGGCTATTTAAAGAAAAAACTTTTAATGATACACACACACAGCGCCACTGTAACAAAGAATATAACGATGAAAAATTACGAAGATGAATAAAACATGAATCAACCGGAGTTTCGACCCAAAGTAACCACCTTGAACAATTTTTCTCTTTCCTTTTTTGTAATCCGCGAACGCACGGAGGGCAAAGCTATCTTCGCGAGTCGTTATCGAAGTCGAGATCTCGCACAAAGGCTTGCTGATCGTTAATTAAAAATTGCTCAACAAGTCCTAAAAGCCCAAGTCTTGCGAATACAGGGAGAAAGAGAGAAAGAGAGAGAATCAGGTGTAATCGCGAAGCCGTTCTTATCCCTCTCGTTATTTTTCCTCTTCCCCCCCGCGCGGCCACTTGCTATTTCGGGCCCGCGCGCGATTCTTATTAAAAGCAGCGGAAAACGCGCGCGCGCGCACCTGAAAATGAAAAGCCCGAGAAATTTCCGAGGGCTTATTATTATTATTATTATTTTCTGTTTTGTTTTTCAACTAAAGCCGTGGTTAAAGCCAGCGCCGCTTTTGTATACCAGCTCATCCGGGAGTCCTGCGCGTGCTCGCATTGTCCCGTAGACGTCCTTCTTTATTTTTTTCCCTCTCGCGCTTCTTTCCCCCTTTGTTTTTTCTTCTCCTCCTGCTTCTTTGCTTCGGACCTTGTTTCCACGCGGGGCCCCCGTAAGCCACGCTGCTTTGGCTGGCACTTATTTGTTTTCGCGGTTTTTCCATAAAGACGGAGCTGTGAGAAAAATTTTTTATCGCCCGCTATATCGCTTTGTTTTTTATTCGACCTCCTCCCTTTTTACCCTCTCGTTCTTTTTTCTCTTTTGTTTTTTTTATACGGCTAATTTTAATAACTTGTTTAATCCCATAGCGAGAATAATTCGAGAATTTTTGTAGATTAGTCTGGTAAAACGTTTATCGTTCGCTTAATAAAAATGCATTTTTTTTAGTTAAACGCCGGCAGTAATAATGGAAGAGCTAAAAAGCTCACCTCTTACCCTGTAATTAAGTGAAATTATAATATTTACGAGCCTAAAAGCCTCGACGATTCTGCAGCTTTTATTGATTACTCTTTCTGCTGCGGTTTTTCGAAGTGTCGAACTCGTTTCCGCGTCAATTTAGATCGCGTTACTTCACACTCTGACACTCGCGCGCGAGCGCGTGTCCCCGTGAATATTTTCTGCCTCTTTTTTAAATTGTAAAGCGTATTGCCGCCGCCGCGGCGCTGGGGTATGTTTTTCGCAACGCAAACTCGCTCTCGGATTCGCGAGCGCTCGCGCTAAATATTTATAAAGATTGAATTGTAAATTCGGACAAGTGTATTTTATTGCGGATCTTTCGAGCGCGAGAAGGGGGGGGGACAACCGATGCGCGCGCTTTTAAATGAGTGCCGCGTTGGATATTTGCATAGAGACGGCCTAATTGCTCCTCCGAGATTAACCTGTTGTGTTTTTCATTATTGACTCGAGCGCGTGGGGGGGGGGGGCTATATGGTTCGTTGAGCGAAATCGTTCGGCTGGCGATGATGATAAAAAATTGTTGAAAAATAAATTGGAAACTGATCAATCAAATGTGAGCGCGTCGCTTTTTAAATAATCAAAATGTTCCTCTTTTGCTTCGGTAATGTATTCATGGATCGATCGGCTCGCTAATGAAAATAAACCATTATTATTAGATTATATTAAATGCACTGTTTCGCCGTCCGTTATAAGGAAGCTTCGCGTTTTATAAATACAACCGAGGAGTATTTAATTCCAATAGCGCTGGTGTAGCCGGTAACCCGCTCTCAATGTATAAATATCGATATTACATTAACCGATAAACAAAACGAAGCAAAAAAAAAATATTGGTATATCGACAGCTGCTTTAAATTAGACCAAAGTAAATTAACTGAATATTTAATAAGCGTCAGTTTGTTAGTCTGACCGGTAAGGGCTTGAAAAATAACAAGGTCTCAAAAGGATAAGAAAAAAAAAGGAGAAAGGAAAAAGGAAGAGAGGGGAAACAGTGCAAAATCACGTTTTTTTTTCTTTTTCGTCCTGGAGAGGCCACTGTCGTCCCAGCCGCTGTCGTCCTTTCCCCTAACAGCAGCCCCCTTAACAAGCGTAGCCCAGCCGTGGCGAGGGTCGAGGCCGAAAAAATAAAATCCTTCTGGGAGAGCCGCGAATAAGGTTCTCCCTAGCTTCTTGCAGCCGTTGTCGCCCGGCGCAACGGTCGCGGCGCGCAAAATCGTTCGCGGCGACGATAACGGTCGGGCCAGTTTCCGCGTATAGTTTTCCGAGCTCTTTGTGTGCTCCGGCGTTGGCGGCGACGCCTTAAACGCCCGTAATCTCTTTACGCCTCGTCTGCGGCACATACACGCGCATAGAGACGCGCGCAATTATCCTTCGCCCTTCACGCCTTCTTCTTTCCCTCGCAGTCTCCTAGCGGCGCTCCCGAGCCCACCGCCCTTTAGCCCCCTGACAGTCTGCGTTCTCTCTCTCTCCCTACTCCCCCCTCAAGTCCCCTTGTTTCGGCCCGGCTTGTAGGTCCCCCCGAGTTCCGCTTGTACATAGCCGGTGCCGTTTCCCGCACGCGCGCCTCTCTCTCTTGCCGAGCGCGCGAGACTAGTAGCATTCGCGACGACCAAGCGCACGCTTGTCTATACTTCCTTTGCCCGAGAGATCGACTCGCTTCTCGGTTGATCCATCTCATTAACGAGCTTGCGAACGGCTCGCAGACTTTGTGCGTTATACAAGTTAAAAACGAAGCAGAGTTGAAGCCGGCACGCAGCGCGCTCGGAATTGTAGCTCTCTCGCTCTCGTGTAAAGGTGCGCGACGCCCCCGAGGCCGTGCTCGAGTTGTCGCGCCGTGGAAATTGTCAAGAGAGCGCGTGTAGTGTCGTGGCAGGCAGTCAGTCAGTCGGCGCGACGTCGCCCGCCAGCAATTTTATCGTCCGCCGAGCATTTGCCCGAGCCCTCGTGGCGAAGATGACGGGCCGCACGTGACTGAATTTCGCTCCAGAGTTACAAGTGGTTTCCGATCGGACGACCAGTTTTTCTCAGTGACAAGTGAATCGAGTGCGCGACTTCGTTTCTTATCGAGGAACACCACCGCTCCTTTTAGTGCTTCGTGCACGCGTTGTACAGTCCGCTGTTGCCGAGGCTGCGCGGCACTTGCTAATGCGTCCAACCGGCCTTGGACTGTTAGCGCGAGGCGACTTTTGTTTTTTTTTCTTTTTTGTAACGGGAATGTTGTGCAACGGCGAGTGTTACGTAATTTTTCGAAAGGCCTTTTTTGTGTCGCGAAAAAGTGGATTCTCCCACTGTTGTGACGATTATGTAGCCAATGTGGGGCTTGCGTAATCTCGGCCGCAATAGAAATGTCGCGTCATTGTGATTTTGGTTTTGAAATTGCGGAAAATCCGACAGGAAATTGTTTAATTTGAACAGATGAAATTTAAAATTATAACACAATTAGTTTAGCAAAAAAGATGATTATTTGCTTTATTAAAATGGTAAAATAATTAACTAGGTCTTAAACTCATCCTCGTCAGAGGGAATACGTATAATTTTTATTAAATTACGTTGAAAACACTAATTTAATATATCCGCCATGGTACGTAGGTAAATTATATGATTATCTCAGAAACTTAGTATCTATGTGCGCAGCACATTACTATGCATATGCGTCTAAAAAAAATATTCAAAGAAACGCATGAAAATATTACTTCAACACTAAAAGTTTTTCGTCGTCATTAAAACAAAAATTTGAAGGATTCGAAAAGCTTTCGCATAGGTTTGTCGTTACTCTAAGTAGTAGTCGTGTTCGAACAATTAAAAATCCGAGTCGAGGCGTCACGGTCGAGTAATCGAGTGCTCGGTTAAAACAGTCGGCAGTCAAAGCCACAGGAGAGAGAGAGAGGGATCCATTGCTCAGCGGGGCGCGCCCGGCAAATTGGGCCCGATAATGAAGGGAAAAGGATGGAGAAGGAAGGGAGGTCGCGCGACGTAGGAGACGTCAGATCGGCGCACGCCGATAATGGCCTTAATACATCATCGCCGCTGCTCCTGCCGCTACGGCTGGAGGGACGCGCTCCGACGAACCAGCTGATTGCCGGCCCTCTCTAGCTATGTGCAAGCCAGCCGCTTAGCTCTCTGTCCTCCTACCGCCCCTGCAGTGCGTGCGCGTTATTTGATTATAGGGAGGGGGACCCAACGTCGCGCTCGATTATACCGCAGCCATACGCGCTCGCCTGTCTTTTCGGCCCCATGACTTTTCGGATAAGCGATTTAATTGCCCGGCGCTAGGACGCGACTAATTGAAAGCCGCGTATCGGGTTCGATCGGACAACGTAACTTTTATATGTCGGGGAGGTTTTATTTTTTTTGGTAGAGTTTTGTTGCTGGTGAATTTAAGTATGACGCGAGATGGACAGATTAACGGCTTTACGTCGCGATGAGAAATTCAACTAATCGTATTTGCGTGGAGAAATAATTTCGGGAGGACGGACAAAAAGTTAAAGTGGCGTTAAATCCACCGTGCGCGCGGCCAGTGCTGCGAAAGTTGACGATGCCGGACCTGGGCTTTGGGAATTAAATTTTCGCCGTTGCGAATGCGCGCCAAACGCAATTTTAGCGCAAGAAAATATTTTGACGTTCTAATTATTCGCGTTTGTGGAATAGTTAATGCCTAAGTGACGGTCGAAGCTTAATTTGTCCAAAAAAAACTTCTCGTATAATTATTTTTTTTTCTTTGTCAAAACAAGAAATTTTATCCTTAGAAAAGACATTTTCCGTTATTCGCTACCTAAAATCCCGGCAACGAATATTTTTATTCGTCGAAGCTCAACAATTTCTTTGGCGTTCCAAATCAAATGAGAGGGTCGCGAAACAAAACCGAAAAATATCCGCTCACATAAAGTCGGCACGTAAATCTCTAACGACCTTGCACTATAGCCCAGTGACATTCAAAACTCGCGTGTAGTTTCAAAGCGCCGCCTCTTCGGCATCGCAGCTCGCGAAACAATTTCTCGAAGAAGGCCCGCCGTTCCCCTCTCGTCGGCTCTCAATGCACGGTCGTGTTACGAATTCACAAACGCGCAAAGAGCTCGCTCCGTTGCCGGAAAAACTCGCAGACGACACCTCTTTCCCGTTCCGCCTGACTCTCTCTAGCCTACGCCATCCTCCCTTCTTTGCAGCGTTGAAAAAGGATACACCGGGAGCGAGGGAGATCGGAGCCATTGTCGTCCCGCCGTAATTATGCCTCATTAACGAGTAGGCAGACTTCTGTAGGAGCGGGGAGGGGGACACGTGAGCAACACGTGCGACTACCATTCGTTCTCTCTCTCTCTCTCTCTATCGCGCCTTTCGCGTTGAGGTTTTTCGAGGCGACAAAAAAAAACAAGGGCGCGATCGATATTCGCACCAGGCTGCTCTCCCCCCACTCTCTGGCGACGAGGCTGCTGCAAAGTCCGCAAGGTCTTTTTTCCACGAGCCCGTTACGTCGCACATGCGGGTGCATTCAGGCCTCTCTTTTTTTTGCTGGAGTGCGTAATGATTTTTGCTGTAGAGGTCTCATTCGTCTGCATGAAAATTTACGAAAAAGTATAAATTTTAAGATTTATTGTTTCCGAGTATTTTTCAAGATTAATTAGCAAAAAACTTTTTCTGCTCTCGACGTATTTCGAATTACGGATTTTTTTGCGATTGTTTGCAATCCACTTCATTTTAGAACGAAAATATTCTAGGAATTAATTAATGAATTTGCAGTAAGATACTTATATGGTTGCATTAAAAAAATTTTATTTGAATTTTCTATTTAACGGCAGATGATTTTTTTTAAGTTATTTGGTTCTATTTCAAGATAGTATTCTGATATTAATTTTCTTGTTCTTTAATCAAAAGATTAAATTACCATTGCTTTTAACATAGTAATGGAGTAATCTAATCTGTAGTATTTACTCTCTCTCTGGCTGTTCATTTTCTTTGTCCTTTAACAGATCTAACTTTGTCGAGAAAGAATTTTTAGTTCTAGGGTGTTTGAATAATATAATTTTGAATTAATTTAAAGTGGAATTCTTTTTATAGATTAAAAACTAATATTTGAACAACGAATAATAGCCTTTAAATAATGTCAAGTAAAACAGGTTTGTTTATTCGGAGATTTGAATTTTGGAAATCTGATTTACGTATACGAAGCTAAAAAAATAATATAGTCGACGACAGACTATAAGACATCGGCTTTTTATTTTTAAAAATACAGATTAATATCGGTTACATTCCGGAAACCAATTTGGGAACATCGAAAGGGCAGATAAGGTTTTCAATAGCTTCGAATAACGCCGCCCTTTTGTGATCTTGACCGTTCCAACGAAATCCCTTGATCTAAAAAATAAAAAAAAAGGTTTGGAATTCTGTAACAACACATTTTTTGCAAACGGACCTTATCTTAAACGTGAACATTCGTAGTACTTTTTTAGCCCTTGCCACTAAACATATTTCGATCTAACCAATTTAATTTCATTTCATCTACCTTCCGTTGTATTAAATTTCTGATTTCTCTTGTAATAATTTATGTATTTATTCATATAATTACTTGATAAGTATTAAAATTATTTCTGTAATCGAAATTTAAATTCAAATAGTGAAATTTGCATTCGCAAACAAGTTGCAAACAAGATGAAATAGTATAACTAAGTTCAAACCGGTTTCAAATTAAACGTGACCAGTTAAGAATATTTTTACATTCTACTTCGATCTACAAACAGCGTTTGTAAATCATTACATTAAAATTTTCTCCAAAATCTGTGCATCGCCGGTATACATAATTCATTTCTTAAGCGCAAACAATAAGTATATTAACAGGCAAGAGCAGCAACTGATTCGTATAATACAGTGGAATTACTCCCACGAGAGTCTCGAGTCGACTTTCATTTCTACTTCACTCTTTGCGCCTTATTCTTCCTACCCTCCGGAGGAAAAGCCCTTGCACGTGCACGTACTCGCGAGAAAAGAGATGGAGTAAGTTAGCAGTAAGAGAGAGAAAGAGAGAAAGAGGAGGAAAAGGGGCGTATAGAGACCGCGAAAAATCGGGTCCCCGGGAGCAAAGTGATTTTCGCTAGGCGGCCAAATTCAATTGTCGATTTCAATGTCGGGAAAATTCTCGGCGGCAGCAGGGCCGTCGGGTATACGTGTATGGGGGGACTCTTCTCGCGCACAATGACCGCGTAATTTTTTGAGGCGTGGCTCTTCTCCGACGACTGTGTGTATACTCTCGCGACGAGCCGGAGGCGAGACGGATGGGCTTAGCGAGGCCTCTCTCTCTCTCTCTCCGGCTGCACGCCCAAGAGTAATGGCACCTGTTTGTTCGGCGGCGGCTCGTATTGATTGGATGCACTTCGTATTTTTCTATTGAAGGGTAAAAAATGACCCCGTGGCCCTCTGCCGTCGCTGGATAAAAGGGGGAGGGAGGAGGGGAGTGGGCGAAATTAAAGGTTATTGCTGCTGCTTTGTCACGCCGGGGCCTCCGGCCGCCTCCCTCGGATATTCCATTTGATGCAGCTTGACTGTGTACGCTTTTCACCAACTGCGATTCTTTACTCGCGAGCTTTCATTCTCGTGAGATTTTTCTTTCTTTTTTCTTTTGTAAGTGAAAGAGAACAGTTTGTAAGTGATATTCTGACGACATAATTTGTCGACCTTTTTTTAAAATGTAAAACGGATTAACACAATTTGCCTTATACTTTAAAAGAACTAACAAAAAGATAAACCAGGGCTGCCGTACGCCTGTACATATTTTTTTCATAAAACTCGTACAAGACGTATCGCTCGCTTTTTCGCGTCCCTTCTCAAAGGCGCTGACAGAGCTGGAAATTCAACGAATTTTCCAATTGTCAAGAGCCTCTATAACGTACACATAAAGATGTTCCCAACAAACGAAAAATATCTTTCCTCCTACACGTATTGCTGTATACTTGTACAGGACCAAGCAGCGACTGTAGCAAACAAAGAAGCGTCGGCTCGTAGCCGTTCAATGCAAGACTCCAGTGCTTCTTCTAGCCCCAGCGACCCGCACTTTTTCCTTCCGCTCCTTGGCTTTCTCTCGTTTCCTCCTCGGCTTGCTTCTTCTTCCTGGCAGTTCGCACGCCTGTTCGGATGTATATACGGGCGCTGTGTTTTCAATCAATGGAAGTGCCTCGCGTGAACTTGCAACTCTCATATACGTGCGCGCGCCCCTCTCCACTAACGTCTTTCAAGATTGATTTATTTCTCGATCGTTCTTCTTGAGCTTTACGGGCCTATATAGCTCGACTTTACAGCTTTTCTCGTCTTTATAGCCGATGTTAGCTGGAAAAGATCGCCTAGTCGACGAATGATTCTCCTACCTTTCCGACTAAATCTGCACTGTTTGCTCATCTCACAAACATGCCCCGCCCATAACAGGCAACCTTATATCGATCAAAATCCAAAAAGCCTAGGTTGTATCTAAAGTAAAATAGAAAAGCACCACTCATTAGGCGCTACGTGCAATCCCAAGGAAAAGGAAAACAATTGCAAGCTCAGGGTGGGGAACTTGCCAGCTTGTAGCACAGACTCGGCTAATCTCCTGCCCGCCAGACGTGGCACGATCGCGTCTTTTTCCATTAGACCGCGCATTCTCAGCCGCTCTCTCCCTCTGCTCTGGAATTACATTGGCGAGCACGAGGACAAAGACGGTCTCGCACAGCCCCCTGCTCGTAGAAATTACCGGGCACGCGATTCCGCGTTCATCTCCAGCAGCTACCGGCGGCTTTGCCGAGAGCGGCGAATTCTTCGGGAGAAAAGCGGCATTTCGGATCTAAAGCGAGACTTGAGTGTATTTGTTACGCCGGCTTCGGGGATTTGAAGAAGTTGGCCGAAAATCGAAAGAGCGGATGTGTGGTTTGAGGTTCTTAAGAGAAACTTCGACGGGACTCTTTGTTATTTTTTTATAGTTTGAGAGAAAACGGCTTTCAGGCGCGCTAAGAGCCACTTTTCAGATTTTTAGACACTTTGAAATTTATTTTTCTATTTTTTCTTTTTTCAATGATCTATTATTAAAGAGAGAAAAAGAGAGAGAGAGAGAGTGAGCAATAGAAATTAAACGTCGTTATTGAAGCGTATAAATGATAATAAACGCGTGGCTGGGTATTCAGTCGTTTCCGGGCTTGAACGCCGGAGAGAGGCCAATTCGCACCAGCTGGAAAACACGAGTACCCTCAGGCTCGGATGCGCAGTTGCGCACAGGGCCGTATCTTTATTTCTTGATGGGCTGGAAGAGCCCGGAGGGCAATAGCAGAGCCGAGAGCTGAAAGGAACCACTAGACTAGCGGGCGCGCGCTGGCAAATCATCGATCTGCTGGAGGAGGGGCCGGGGAGAGGGGGAGGGGGGCTAATTGAAGAGCCGAGGTTGTAATTAGCCTCTCACCGGCTCGACGCCCTCCTTCAACCCGGAACGCCCACCTTTCGCGTTATGCGCTTTTTCATCCGAGCGCGAGCTCTGGGCCTTTATTTTGCCTCGGCCACTCGTCGTCCGGCGAAAGCTGGTTTTTTTCTCTCTCAAAACTGAGTCTTGTTAGAGATGCTTGCGTTTTTATATTCGCTCGACGTCTACGGTTTTTCGTCTTGTCGCTCCGACTTCCCGATTTTGTCGAAAAAATTGAGGATTGTTTGAAGAATCTAGGCCAGGATGGATTTTTTCCGGTTACCCCTAGAGTTGCGGCTGGAATTATTTGAGAAGGGAAGAGTAGTTGGTTGCCTCCGAAATATTTTTCCCCGAGTGCTTTTTGGCCAAATTTTTGCGCGAGCTGAAAGTAGGCACTGCGCTGAAGTTGTTCTTCGTTTGTGTTTCTTTTTTTCATTTTCGTTTCTAAAATTTTAGTGCGCGAAATCATTGCCAGTGCTTTCCGGGAGGTTTGTAAACAAAAAATAATTACCTTGTATAGCTATTTATTACGAGCTGGCGGATACTTAAAGGATGACCATTATTTTTAATGGAATCTTCGTGTAAGCTCCCGACTTTTTAGGACTTTTTTCCAACCCGTCACACAAAGGCATTTTCTCATGAATCACAGTATTCCACAAAATGAATGCAAGCGAAAACAATTTTATTTGTTAAAAAACAAAACAAATATAAAGTTAATTCAATTTTAGCGAATAGTATGATCTCATTTGACGTTTAATTTCCTAACCTCCATTACATACTTGCATTTATGCACTGCACAAGGCAATTAAAAAGAAAAAGAGTTTTTTAAAAAAACATAGCAGTCGCGTTGATATTGCTCTAATAATTTTCTATCAATTTCATCACTTTTGATTTAGAGCTTTATTATAATTAACAAGCCCCACTAAATTTCAAGCTGAATATACATATTCTCGCACATAATATGATAAGCTCGAAGCGCGCGTGTTTATGCAAATGCAATCCATTTTACTAATTAAAGAAAAATTATATTGAAATTAAGAATTTTCCTAAATAAGAGGAGCAAACATTATGCTCGTAATGACATAACCAACTCTCTCCGAGCTTTCTCGAAAGCTCTCCGTCCTTAGTCAAGCACGCACTTAGACATTCAAAGACTAATTAAAACATCGGAAAAATGAAAAAAATAAAAAAAAAGGAAAGCCCGGAGGCTGCTCTCGCAATTCACCGGGAACAATGACACCGGACTAGGTCGGAGTAAGGGAAGACGCCAGAGGCACCTGCGCCGGAAAGACGGACAGTATCGCCGCGTAATTCGCCGGAAGCCGCTCTCGCTTCTCGTCCCGAGGGCCTGGCCCGTCGTGTAAGGCGATCGCTCAGCGTAATCGCGGCATTACGCGTCCAAGACGAATGCGCCTCGATCTGCAGGCTCCGATGATTAGCGGCAGCTGTCCTGTGTTGTGCTCCCGAGTGTGCGATAAGCCTCCCCCCCAGGCTCTCTAATGCCGGCTTTTCCCTGCCACGCTAACACTGCAATGAGCACTTTTCTCTCTTGCATTATCGTCGAAACAAGTGGAGCGATGGACGCACGCCGTTGGGCGCGCTTTCACGTTAGCATGAAATTTTAAATCTCATTCTCGCGCGAAATTTATTCAAACGCATCCGACCGCGTGGAATCGCAGCTGCAGAGCGGGGAACAATTCGAGCCAAAGCCAAACATCAGCCGCGGCGGTTAACCGAAAAACCGAGCTTCGCTACTGCCTCTCCCGCCCCCCATCCGACCCGTAATATCCGACTTTTCGCTGAGATGCCGGAACGAACGCGTAATGGGGGAGGAGAAGCTACGCGGAGGAATCCCCGGGCAAATGAGTGAAGTTTCAATCGCGCGAAAAAGGGGCGGCACGACGCTTGCAAATAACCTCTCGCGCGCGTGTTTCGTCAGCGCTACTAGTACCATCGCTGTGTGTTCGCCTGCGGGGGCTTACCGCTGCTACCTACGCCTCCATACCCGGCACCGTGCTCGACTGCACTTTTCGCGCAATACGCGCAACCACCCCCCGGCCTGCGGCCTTTCATCGATAAGGCACACACAGACCTAGTATCCCTTTTTTTTTGCACGGCTTCCTTTTTTCACCCATATACCCCTTCGTTTTTCCACAACCCCGCACTTCCTGCCCCGTTCTCCTCTGTTTCTGCTTTTCCATTGTGCTCCAGAGCTTGTGTGTTTGGCCTTTGGATTGGATTTTTTTTGTCGGCTTGAACAGTGTGAGTGAAACTAATTTTTTTTCTTCTTCTTTTTTCCTAATACGACAAAGATATCGAAATGAAAAGTTGGACTTTAACGATATTAAGGCAGTGCATTGAAAGCGATATCAAAGATTTCGAGGATTTTTGCTATTTATTTTAACGTCGGGATAAAGAAGCATCCGAGTTGGAAAAAAAGGCTTTGTCTCGCGAATTTATTATTGTAATACTTAAAAGCATCGCTACTGCAAAGGCTTGCAGACTTCTGTTGGAGAAAAAAAAGTAAGCTTTGTATTCCGCTGGGATGTGATCAAATGAAAGAAAACCGGCTTTCAGTAAAATTACCTATCTAATATAATAAATTACTTGAGACTTTTTACAATGATACACCGTACCTCCGTGAAAAAATTATTTGTAGTGGTCAAAGATATAAGTATTTTTCAATATATTTGTTTAAATATTAAAAATTCACGAACAATGTCTCTTTAACAAAATTTATTTCGCGTTTACCTCAACGTCTCTTTCAGATCGATACGTCTAGTGCCTCGGCTTTGCATTTTTCTCCTTTATTAGCCGTTCCCCCGTGGCATAAATAATAAAGTCTCGCGGTCTCGCTGGCATTCGCTGCTGAAATTCGATGACAGCAAAATCGCCCGAGCTTGCTCGCGCTCTCACGGCTCGATATCGAATAAGTCGCGATTTACCCCCATGGCTTCGCTTTACGCTTCTAAAATGAAATCCCTTGTGCCTGTTTATTAAAGCCCGGGAAAAGACGAGGCGGGCACACCTACGCGCCAAATTGAAATGTTTACGATGACGCTTGAACGCTGATTTACGAGCTTGATTGTTTCTTGAGCGAACGAAAATCGAAATATCCGTATTTTATGCGGCGTGAGAGAAAAAAGGGTATTTTATTTTATTTTCCCTTGAATATTTGCACTTTAAAAATAAATAATCTTTTATTCGGTAAATTTGATGCGAAAATAAAATTATATCATTAATTCAACGCTTCTGTCGGTCAATACGCGACTTATTTGGTTTGTAATCCAATTGGCTTTATTTTTAAATGATCACCTTCTCGTTCCCCTCATCATCTTTTTTTTACATATGGTAATTCCAAAACATCCATACACATTGTTCAAAGTCAATAAAACATCGAATCCCTAGCCCTCAGCTAACAATCGGTAGAAAGTGGAAAGGAAAAGTCGGGTAGCTTCGAGTGTTGCTATTGACTTTCTCGGTCGTCGGTCTCCGGAAAGATGCGGCAGGGAATACACCGTCCGATGCAGTGGATCCCGCCCATAACTCCTTCCTCTTCGTCGTGCCGGAGCCCCAGATAGTCCCGATTCAATTAGCCCAGGGTGGCGCGCGCGCCCGGCTCTCGATTGCGTCGATTTTCTTTCTCCCGTATAAAGCTGCACGTGTCGCGCCGAGAGTGTCTTCTCCCCCACTTATTGCCCTTCTCGAGCAGTGTGTTTAGACCTTGTCGCTTGTTTTTCTATTGGTTGCTCTCCTTCCTGTACGCCAGCTGGAGGCGAAAATTATCAGCAAATCGTGCTCCGAGCCGTTTCTTTATGGCGCACTGTTTTACCTTCTTATTGGCAGTTCTCTCTCGGAAATAGCTGGTATTAGTGGAAAAAAGGAAAACGAAATAATTCAAGCTTCGAATAAAAAATAAAATAACGCGGAACTATTAAAAATCACTGCGAGTCATTGCTAAAAAAAATTGCCCCGACGATCATTACGGTATCGAATAACACGCAGCGTCATTCCGAGTTTGCGGCTTACAGTCGAAAAGCGAATAAAACAAAATAAAACAAAATCCTCAAAATCCATAAAGCTAAAAATTGAAAATCCCCGCAAATCACACAGGCGCAGTTAAAAAGAAAAAAAAATACAGCAACCACAGCAGGCGATTACAAAAAAAAAGTCGAATCGCATCGGTACAAAGTTGGGAAGGTGAAAAAAAAAAATTGCGCGACAGCCTTTGGCTCTTTCTGGTGAGCGGGCGTACGCACACGCCTAACAGCGCGGAGTTGACGCATGAAAAATAAAAAGCGAGCACGGACGCCTGGCACTTGAGAAGTCGCTCGTGTGTTAACGCCGACACGGTTTCACTCTTCGACGCCGTTACTGAAATATTATTATATCCTCCGGCCTCTGCCTTGCTTTTTTCTCCTTTCTCCCTCCTCGTTTTCTCTCTCACTCGCTGGCACACGCGGCTGCTATAGTTCGAACGCGTAAATATTTTTCACAAGCTCGGCACTTGCCTCTTCGGCTGCAGGCATCTCTCACCGCAAATCGCAAAAGGCGAAAAGGGAAGTCGCGCACTGAGAGGGATTGAAATAAATGGGACCGGGAGGGGAGGGGCTGTTGACGGCGAGGATCGCTGTTTAGGACTTTATTGATGCGAAAGCTAGATTGAAAGTGTTTTAGTGCTTACCATTTGATGCGTTGTATCTATATTAACGACCGCCTTTTCCTGCCGAGTGTATCTAGAAATTTTATTGAACGGAAAAAAACGGGAATTCTTTTTTATCCCCGGCAACCCAGTTTTATATTCTTGGAGTATTTGAAAAATTTACTCTAAAATTATTTTAATTAATACAAATATTTATAAGTTTCGAACAATTTACAACATACTTTGTCCGGGGTACGAAAGTTGAGCCGATACGTCAGTTAGGAAAAAATGTCAAGCTCGCGCGAAAAATTTGCTTTCACATTCTGCTCCTGGGAAAGAGAGAAAGAGAAAAAAAAATAAAATTACTCTGCAAGCTGGATACGCTGAAAATTTCAATACAGATTTTAACGAAAAACGAGATATTTGACATTTCACTGTCGTACAAATTGAAACCTATACACTGTCATCCGTCGACAGTCGGAAAAAGAACAAAAAAAAAACAACGTCCGTCAAAATAAAAAAAATCACGAATCTACGTTCCGTTAAATATCCGTTGACCTCCAAAAGGAGAACAGGCATAGAAAACAGGATTTGGTACAAAAAAAAGAACTCTGCCCTCCACGTTCTCGTATATATTTTATTCAGCACTGTGGCGATTTTTCCTACCGCAAGCGTAGCTCTTGGGTCAGGGCGGGCGGAGAGAGAGGGATGGAGGAAGAGGAAAAGCAAAGAACGAGCTGGCTCTATCGACGCACTCGTGGAACCGAGAGAAATGAGTCGGCGATAGCTGGAAGCTCCAGGAGAAGTGAAAACGGGCGGGAATCCGGCACGACTTGAATACAAAGTAGAACAGGTTGCCGCTTGGATTGGCCTTGTGAAAGATGGACGAGCCAACGGCCGCGATCATCGCTAGGCTAGATTTTCTCTCGGCTCTATTATTTACCGCTGGCTCTCGCTGATTTCTTTGCGCGCTTGATGGATTTGTTTTCCAATGGCTCGTGCACTTTTAATAACATCTCTCGCCTACGCCGCTTAAATACGCAATACAGCGGCGTCGATTGAAATATTAAGTTTTCAAGTATCGCGCTTGTATCGTTATTTTTCACCTGGACAACACTTTTTCCGCCAATTTATCAATTATTTCCGGATAATCTCTTGCGCCCAACAAACATTTTATCTAACGTGCTCAGGGTGAATATTTCCATCGTTAAAAATTCTTAAATTTTGCTTCTTAAAAAGGGGAACAAAAACTGTGGACTAGAAATTCTTCGGCAATTTTCTTAAACACAGGATATCTCGCAGCGCTAAGTAAAAAAGGGGTAAAAGATACAGTGGCGGAAGTCGGAGTTTTCGCGGGACGACACGTGTAGCGTCGACCCACAGACTTTTGCTTGCCAGTTAGTCAACTCTCTTCTCCTGCTTTTTTTGCCTCATCCACCCTTCTCTCTCTCCCTCTCTACCTTCGTGCTTTTCCTCTTTTTCTCTCTCTTTAGGAAAAATCCGAAAGTCACTAGCAGCGTGTTTGGGCTTTCAGGCGCGCTTGCAGAACGAAGTTTCGCGAGCAAGTCTGCTTTCGTCTCCCGCGGAACAACTTGTAACAACTCAGCTCGCCGGGGCCCCTTTTTCTTCTTGTTCGGCACTCTTTTTTTCTTCTTTCCTTTTTTTCCTCCCCGAGCTGCTCTTTGCGAAAATTAATGTACGTCAAAGTTGTGTACACCGAACGCGAGTATTAAGCATCATGCTTAATGATTGGAAGTTTGAAAAAAGAAATATTTAAAAACAGGCGCAGGTAAAAATCCGGATTATAGAAGATAACAAGTAGTAATGCGCGAGTTTGGTCAGACAAGCGTGAAAATATTCTTTAGCCTTACCGATAGCGCAGAAAATTTTATTTTTTAATAATTATTTTTACATCGAGAGAAAATAACGAGAACAAAATTATAAAAGGCATCGTTAATTTAATGGAAAAATATAAACTTTTACAACTGCCGGCTTAAAAAAACATACGTGAATGCACTCCAAAATCAATAACGCGCACAAGTCAGTTTGATTCGTACAATAATTTCGAGAACAGTACTACTCGACAAAGCTAAAAATACTCAAGCCAGTCCGGTTGGGAAAGTTAACCAAATTTCCCAATGGCGCACCGGCCGCCGCGAAATAACTCCTTGGCAGTGCGCAGTAGCGCGGGGGCGAAACTTCTCTCGCTCAGCGCCAACTTCGAAATAATTTTCTCGGCAACTTCTCCGCCGGATGCCTAGGAGCTTTTTACCACGACGTATAACTGGCGCTCTACCCCCGGCTTTAGCCGATTATGAGCTTCCGAGCTCTTATTATGCTCTTTCCGCGAACCAGCTCGTCATTTGATCTTCCGACCTGCTGTGCAGCTCTCTTTGTCCCGAGCCCGTCTTTTTCTCTGCCTCTCTTTCTCTCTATCCTTCTTTCTCGACCATCGTCATTAATATGCTAAACTTAATGAAATTTCAATTTCATTATAAGCCCTGAGTTCATTTTCGGCTGCATTAAAAATAAGCGCGAAGCTCTGGCTTTAACAAAAGGAATACGAGAGGGCGTAAGAAGATGAAAGGGGAGGGGGAAGAGATAAGGGTGCGGGAAGGAGCAAAGTACTTTGGGTGGACGGAAACTTGGTCGATTACGCGAGTCGAGCCGAGCTCGCGTCGCGTAATCGCCTTGCCGCGCGCGTCGATGTGTCCCATTGAGCTCAACGACGATCGACTTGTCGGCGGCGGCCTACCGCAACGCCGTGTACGCCTATTTGTCGTTCAGTAGCAACGCTACGAGCCAAGTAAATATATGCACTTTGAGACTCGGCTCAAAGACTTCATCCGCGCTTCGTTCTCGTGCGAGAGCTTGCGCGCTATTCTATCGATGAGCGAGGGGCAGACACACCACTCGGCACACTTCGACTTTCGAGCTTGATGAGTTTTCGAGGGGGGCTTGAGAGATAGAAAACGGCCGAGATGTTCTCTAAGATTATTTTTTTTATAAGAAATTTTTCAAGATCATACAGTTTTCTAAAGTTATTTCGCTTATAGAAACTTAAATTCACAGAAAAATTGATAAAAATACAAGAGCGTCAAGCGCTCGCGCAGACGTAGTGCAGTTAAAAAAGTCCAAGTTGCGCTCGACTGCCGCCACGTAGCGTATGAAAGTTTAACGAGTACTCGAGTCCCGCAAAAAACGTCAGCCCTCGCGGAAAATATCGGGGCTTACGGTCTCCGGCTGCTGGGGGCGAGACTTTTTTAAGTGCGCATAAATCACATTATGTGGAATAATCGAACGGCAGCCGGTGCGCGAGAGCGAAATCAAAGGCCGCGAGGCCATCTGCGCGATCGATAGGGGCGTATGCCGGGGCGCACAGAGCCTTCTCAAGAGCCGTGCAAACTGATTCTAATTAAGGTGGGTGGCAAAAAGCTGCCGACTCGGCGATACGCGCGATTTTTAACCTGGGCTAAAGTCCCTTCTTTCGTCCGCGCCTTTGAGCCTCGAACTCGTTTTTCTAAAGCCCTGAGCCAGGGCGGACTGGTGTGTAGCCGTAAGCGTTGCCGGGAACTAAAGCTCTTTTTCGGAGTGTTAATTAAAGTTTAAAGTGCTTAAAATTTTAATGAATTGGCGAAGTTGGGTGTATGTGTGTGTGGCGTTGTTTGTGATTAAAATATATAGAAATAATATGCAAAGTAGGTGGAAAGTTATAACTCGCGTATATGTAAATGCCATTATCGATGCTGCTTTAAAATTCAATTTTAACGCTGTGTGTATAGTTTTCATTTAAAACGCAAATGTGATACCTTGGTAATAAATTGATTTGTTGCGTTGTATCGTGCCATTATCATTCCCGAATACATATATCCCATGGAATATCGCGAAATTAAAACAACAAAATCAAAATGTTCTCATGGAGTCAATTCAATCTTTCGTCCGGGAAATTTCGAAAAAGTTCGCTTTTAGCTACCAGTTTTTCATCTGCAGATAAAGGAAGAGTGAATCCTAAACCCATGATCATCATTTTTTGAGATGAGTAATCGCAGAGTAAGATCGTTACATCGGCACTCCATGGCTTTCTGGTTCATTAAACAAAAAGCTCTAGGAGAGCGAAGCCTCGACGATCCATCCTCCTCGCTGGGGCACAATCAAAAGAAGAATTTCACGCGAAAAAACGCGTTACACCTGTGTCTTATCTATTGCCCGAGAGCATACGCGGCTCTCGGAAACTTTGTGCTTGCAGCTCACGCGTGTCCTCGCGAGCTCGGATCTTCATTTCTCTTCCTCTGATTTTTAGCTCAGCCCGCAAATACTCCCCCCTGTCCCTTTTGTCAAGGAACAATTTGTCGTAAATTTTTTCCGGTCTCATTTCGTTAAAAGGACTTCCGTGCCAACAAATTTTTTAGCGCGGACGAAGTTTTCCAGAAGCCCCGAGAAACACGACTTTTATCTTGAATTCCTCGATGCTAAAAAAAATTTTTAAACTCCAATTGAGTCAGTCTCAAAGTACTGGTGAATTTATAAGCAAGACAAATAAAGTTAATTCACCTCTTATTTGTAGGATTGTATATAAAATCAATTAATGTGACTAAATAACGCACTAAAGCGAGGCTAAGTAACAGTACAGTTTATAACCAATTAAAATTCTACTTTCATTTCTTTCGAAAGCTCGTCGAGACTATCACAATCCGTTTGTCATTACGTTCGGAGCCCCCGAAAAACAACTCCATTATTTATGAGCCCCAAGCTTTTGACTTTAGTACTTCTCCTCCACAAACACCATTCCCATCAGGGTAAAAGCATACGTTAAGGTAAATCAAACGACGCTTGCTTCTCCCCATATTTTCCGAACGATGGGGTACGCAATTTTAGAGGGGATAAGGAGGGGGAGAGAGAGAGAAAAGCTTCCAGATGTCGGATGTTTCTCGCATCATTACTCGCACCACCTACACTTAGGGCCTTGATTAAAATCATTCCCCTGTTCTCTCGTTGATGGCGAGGTAAACGCGCTCGTAAACGAATAGAACAGCTTGCATCGTGACCCGAGTGCTCATCCATTTTATTGAGGCTCCGCTTCGAAAGCCGGTTTATCGCAATCCCCACGGTTCACTGGGGGGATATCGGTGCGTGCGTCGAGACGCTTGGCCAAGATTTGCTTTTTGACCCGTGCCGTGAACCCCCACGTGGCTAGAATCGTGTTCAAGTAGTGCTGACCGGATTAGGTCAGACACTCGAGAAATTCTAATTTTTTTCTCCTGCTTGTGAATATAGGTTTTGCTTGCATTAACGTAATCAATTTACAATGTTTATTCCATCGATTGAAAGATTTATAAAAAAGAATTAACATTTTACAATGTTCCTGCGTATATTTTTTATCTATCGCGCTTTCACGAATAAATCTACCCCAGCATACCTGCAACGTTTGTAATTTTTCAAAAAGAATGAAGAACGAAAAAAGAAGGAGGAAAATCTTTTTTAACCAAACACCCAATTTTACATAACAGCATTCTTCGTAAGAAAAGCGCTCGGAGCCGTCGGCAAAAGTCATCCGACTTATCAGGATCACAAAAAGGTTAATGGAATCCCTCGCGTAAGAATCGCGTTTTCCCAGAGCCTCGAGGACAAGACCGCGTCCCGACGTCGGCTAGCCATTTCCTCTGCGAATCTGCAAAGCGAAGCACGTAATCTAGCTTGGGGGAAGGGTAGAGGGCGCGGCAGGGTACGCAGCCGCGAGCTTTCGGAAAAGCAGGGTTATTACAACCTGGCAGGCACCATATGGAAAGCTGCGATAGCTCTCGGAGGCTATCGTTCCACTTTTGCCAGACCGCGCGTCTGCGTTATGCGCGCCCCAGCATGCAGAGACTAATCTTCAGCGGACCACACCTGCTCTCTACTCTCACTCCCTCTCCTCTAGTTGTCACGACTAAACGTTGGGCGGGGCTATTTTTTGGCTCTCCTTGGAAAGCTCGATAACGCTGCTTCATACCTCCTCTTTATTTTTATGTTTCCTTCTTGACGCGGACCTCAATTTCTCCTTCGGATGAATATTATATCGAGGGCTTGAGGAAATATTTTTACGGCGAGAACATTTTTTTAGTGCAAATTCATAGGTTCCGAAGGCTTTGAAAAAATGTTTTCCGAATGACCTTTTTTTGTGAGGAAAGTAAGCAGAAAATTTTCATATTATTTCTAAAAGTACTTGTATCCTGTACAAGTGAGTCTTCTCTTGTTTGCTTTTAATCCTGTAATGTGGGTATTTACTTTACAAAACGAATCGGCATTTCCTCGTTAAACAAAAAACTGCGGAGTATATTCTTAAAGTCCGAAACACATTACGATTAATAATTTTGCTTATTATTTCAGCATTTTAGTTTGATAACTCGTCTAGGAAAAGTCTGTTTTTCCGTCCGCAAAGTTATTTGAACATCTCGTTTACTTTGACAAACTTCATCGAGTGCTGTTTTTTTTTCGACTCTTCGAGTCCAATTGAAAGTTTAGACGAAAGCTCTTAAGCGTTTTCTAGCGGCAACTTTTAAACCGAAGTAATTTGTTTATTTTTCCAGCGCTTACCCTCTCTCCACTTCCTTTCTCTATTCAATTGCTCTTTTTTTTTTTATTATTTGCTCAAAAATTTTTAAATTCTGCCTCGAAATTCAACCGATTTTTTTCGTGAATAATTTCAAAGCCTTTACCATCTGTGCGCGGCCAGAAAAAAGAGAAGGCAAGTAGGTTTCGGTGACAGGCAAAAACTCTTTTATGTGTAAAAATTCAAAACGCTCGTGATTCTTTTCTGTGTTTTTTTCTATTTTATTTATAAATATTTCAACGTATCCCATGCCTAGCCACGTTCGTTTTTAACCGAGAAGCAGAAACGACATTTCGACGGCTTTTACGCGCGTCCTGAACTCGCATCTAGTGCGCGCGTGCAGCATGACGACTTTGATAGCAGGAGCTTATACTTTTATGGGGGCATTCGAGAGAGAGAAAACGCACTTTTTTACGAGCGCTTTGCTGGAAGTTATTTTCTTCGCTACATTTGAAAAAATAATATCGTCCCGCGTAAACTGCTATGCTAATATTTAGCTCGAGCTCATTAATATTAAACTTACCCGACGATAAAAGATTAATTCGTTATAATACTTAAACGCCAGGTGAAACGTGTATTATGCCTCGTTGCAATGATAGCTCTCTCACCGAACGTTTGATGAAACAATAACAAGCTAATGATGAAATAACAACACAACCGCGTGAACTTTGACAAATAAAACAAATTTCTCCCTCAAACGAGCTCGGATAAGCAAGCGGGCGAGTTGAAAAAAAAGACCAAAAAAAGAAAACGAAACGTATAGCTGGCGTTGACGAGAGCAAGAGGGGCATTAATGTATGAGGGCGCGAGTTTTGAGGAAATTCCGAGCTCGCAGCTGTGGGGCTGCCGAGAGAGAGAGGCAGGAGGTGAGCAGAGGAGGCAAAGTTTAAATTATCTCGGCTGAAAACGCAAAGGGCAGCGAGAGCGCGCGAGGGAGGAGCCCGGGCTAATTGAAACGTCTGCGGGCCCGGGCAGGAAATGTCCGCGGGGCAGCGGATAATAACGTAAACGCGCGGCTGAGCAAAAGCATCGGCGGCCCTCCGGTAATTGTCGCGTGATAACGAAGCTAAAGTCGTTAAACGGACGGTGCTGCGGGGAGAGAGAGAGAGAGAGGATCAGAGCGCCACTAGCGGCCCGGCCGAGAGAAATTAGAAAATCATAATGCAATTCGACGAGCCAACGTCATTGGGCCGGCTTCGGCAAATGAGATTTCGCCGGATGAGCTTTTGTTTCGAGCTTTATAGCTTTAGGATTTTTGGCCGGAATTTTGTCGGTGATTATTTGTTTGTTTATTTATTGTTTGTTTTTTTTTCTAAACGATTAAAAGATGAGAAAATTTATAACTGGGTTTATATTTCACTTTCGCGGTAAATTAACGAATTTTTTTTTATTCCATTATTTAATACTCGCGAAAAAAAGGAAACTATGATTTATGAATTATAAATGTCTGCCGGAGTATAAGTATATATACAGTGGTTGCTTTGTGCATTGCGAGATTTAAATATATGCGGGTTGTCCGTAATACCGAGAGAGAGAGAGAGAGAGAGAGATCCTTAGCAGTGGGGAGGCACTCGAATAAAAACAAAAGACGCGCTCTCCCAGAACGCAGGCAATATAAATGACTTTTTAAATAGCTCGAAAACTGCTCCCCGGCGGCAGCGGAATAAATGTCTTTGATTACCGGGGAGGCTAGCAGCGGGTGGTAGAAAATGCTAGATTAATTACCGCTCGCGTGATAATTATCAGCGCTGCGTGAAATTAATTTCCGTCTAATACCCATACATACGAGAGCGATTTCCATCCTCGACCAGTCGTGTCTGGCTGCTTTTGCGATTTCCGTTTTGCTCCATCCTCTGCCGGGATAAAAAAGAATCGAGAGAGTAGCTGCGAGAGTGGCTCTCATCGACCGCGAATTTCTAATGCGCTGTCGCGGCTGCAGCGAGGGAGTTTCTCTATTTACGCGCGATAAATCGTCCCTGGCCTGCAGGAGAGTCTCCACTTCTTTCCAGCGCGTATATCTGTCCTCCCCCACCCTCCAGTCAAGAGAGAGAGAGGGAAAGAGAGTGAGGACTTGGTAGAACTGGCGAGCGGCAATGTAAATTAGAGTCCTGCTCTTTTTTCCTCTCCCTCTCTGCCACCACATTTCTCTTTTATCGCGGCACACCCGCTACTTTTATTGTTTCCCTGCTGATTCGCCTTGGCTGCTCTTGGCCTTTTTGGCACTGACGCTCTACGACTCTACTCCTCGTCTCTGGAAACGCGCGTTAATCGCGCTGAGGGGGAAGTCTCGGGCAACTGGCTGCCGCGAGAAAAAAAGTGCGGGAAATTCGACACTTAGACTGTGCACTCTCTTTTTCTCTTTAAACGTTTCGGCAGCTGGAACTCGCCCAGAAGTGGATTGTGGCTTTGAGTTATTACATCCCTTTTTTTCCATTTACGTATAATTATCGCCGTGAAATAAAAGAAAAATGTAATTTTACTTATTTTCCCTTGATAATCATTGGACGTTAAAAACGTCTCGTTCAAACGAATCTGCATATAAAAGTAAACCAGTATCCCAAAAAAAATACTTCGAGAAAAATCTCTTTAAAATAAGGCTAGCCGTTTGACGCATCGTTAATTCCGCTAAATTTTTCCGAAATACCCATTTAGCAAGCTCACCTCGAGCATCGATTACTCGTTCGCGTCGAAGTACCGATAATTCACCCGGCAACTAAAAAAAAAGGAAAAAAAGAATGCGATAAAAAAATAGACCAGTCAGATGGAGAGAGTCAGGAGGGGGAAATACGCGCAGCAGTCGAACGAGGTCTGGCGAGCCAAATGGATGTATGAAGAAAGAGGCCGGCGAAAGTCGATAGAAAAGGGTATACTGCTCTGCCTGGTGCTTCGTCCGGACAGCAGTAATTAATTAAGAGGCAGCAGCGGACCGGCTGTATTATACCTCGCAGTAGTGCACACACCAGCCTGGGAACGGGAGAGAGAAACTGTACAGCACTCGACGAGCGCGTGTACGTACGAAATACTTGATCTCTCTCTCTCTCTCTCTTCCTCTCTGAATGTGTCCGAGTTTACGGTAAATAACACTGAGTGGACATTTTTTTTTCCTTTTTTTTTCGTTCTCGTTTCTAGCGAGCGCTTTTGTCGCTGTTTTGACGAAATTGTTTTTCTTTGAAAAATTTGTTTTCTCCTTCTGACGTGTGGGGAATAATATCATCGAATCGGATGCGTTGCCATTCGATATACAGACGGTTTTTTAAAAATGCTTCGCGTCTTTCTTTTCCTTGACATTTGAACTTGCAAATGCCTCCTATTTCAATCTATCGATACACTTCCGCACATTTCTATTCCATCGAAAATTTGTACTTTTAACGCTGAAAATTTGCATCGCATAAACATGCCTGTCCAGGCGGTAATTCCATTCGCGCGCTGATGGAGTAACGCGACCACAAAAGTACAGAGCCACATTCGGTGCGGAGAGGCTGCTTGCTCTTCTTGGCGCTTGGCTTTAATTAGCGGCCTAATGAGCAAGAGCGCCAGCTTTTCGCGCGCGTCCCTATCAATTTTCGCCCCTTGGCCTTCTCTTGCATATGCATGTAGAGGGAAACGGTGGAGGGGGGGGTAAGGCTAGACTCCCCGTTGGCGCGGAAATTTTTAGCGCGTAATCCGGCATTTTTTATGCGCGCCAGCACTTCGCTCTGCCGCTCGTAATTTTTACGAAGCTCCTGTTTTCACGGAGCAGGGCAGAAAAGCTTCTTGGTGCGGCTTGTGCTGTTGTTGATGCTTGGGGCTATACAGCAGGTCTGCGGTATGAAAGCTTCTTCGCTATGACGTTTTAATCCGTTAAAGTGAATTATGTCCGCGTGTGCTCTTCGAGAAAGAAAGAGGAGGGATAGGGCTAAGGTGGGCGACTTTTTCTCGGCTTGCCACGCCGGGGGCGTGCTGAAATTTAATTAAGGGGTGGCTGCCAATTGTGCTTAACCGCGCGTGTCTTTTTGTTTTTTCCCCACCCAGAACGACCGAGCGTAGTCAGCCGCGGTTAACTCTTGCTCTTCGCGCTATTTGGTTTTTTAATTAAAACTTTATTTACCGCCTGCTAAGACTCTCTCTCTCTCTCTTCCTTTATCTCTATCGCTGGGGCGCTAGCCTTCCTTACACCCGGCGGCACACAATGCAAGCGCAAATATTTTCCAAGGCCATTAGCGGCAAGCGTGTGTCGTCGAGTTCTCCTGGCGACCCCCTCCCTTAGTGTAAGGCAACACGAGAGCTCAAAGAAAAGCCGAGGCGGCTGGATATAACCACAAAATCCTTATTAATTAATCATCCCCGAAGCTCCTCGTTACCTGCGGCAAAAGAGCCTCAACTGCGACGACGACTACGACGGCGGTGGCGCTAGCTGAATTTTCAATTTTCCATTTCGGTCGGTTAGCAAGCCTGGCAAAACAGCGCCTCGTCGGCTGTGTAGTCTCCTCGTAGTCGGTGCAACGCGCGTATTAAATACGCGCACGCGAGATCCTCGCGCCGGGAGAGGCGGCGCGATAAATATTCATGGGCCTAGGCGTGGAGGCGGAGGCTAGTCTACCCGGCAGTACAGGAGAGAATTCGCGACGCTTTTGTTACCTGCCGGCAGCCTCGCCGGAGACAGGGAATTGAGAAATCTAAGGACAGATAAGAAGGATGTATTTGTTTGATTCCCAGGGATTAAAAAATTGTGCGGTTGTAGAGCGGTTAATCGTGGGTTGGCTTTAGATAGGTTTTCGGCGGTTTAGATGTCTTTTTTTATCGGGGAAAGAGAGGGGATGAGTTTTGAAACAATTAAAACTGTTCAAATAGAGGCCGTGGAAGGTAAGCAACGAAGTGGGCCGTCATACGCATTTGCATGAAAATTGATTCTTGGCAATCGCACAGATTTCAGATCTACGTAAGCTAAATTTCCGGGGGCTCAAAATGAACAGATCGATCGGTTTGATGGATATACGAGACAGGCTTGTTTTTTCCCTCTTTTTTTTCTCTCATCGTAATCCGTCACACTCTATCCGATTTCGAAATTTTGATTTAACATTTTTGACGCTTTTATTTCTACTCGAAAAATAAATATCGCGGAATTCTTATATTTATATCGTCAAATTGAATAAATTAAAATACATATTTATCAATCAAATAAAATTCGATTGATTTCATTTAATTTTTTTTATAAAAACATACACAAACCTCATCTGTAAGTTGCGTACGTTAAATTCTCGCTTATCCAATGGGCGTTAACGTTTTAACGCGACTTTGCAGATGTTCAGCGATTTAAAAAAAAAGAGAGAGGGGGAAAAGTGTCAAAGGACGCGAGGGGTGCGATAAACCGCAAGACAAGCGATTACGCGCGCCTTTGACCTTAGCCGCTTCTCTCTCGGCTAAACGGGCAAAAAAAAGGACGGGGATGGGCCAAAGCGAACACTCGCACGCTCGAATATTTAGACTCAATTTAGCAGGGTGGTCCACTGCGTAAAAAGGAATTCTTTATCAGCGGCGTTAGCTGCGCCGAAAACCAGCAGGCTCCCTCTTTCTATCTCGCAAGCTCCCCCTTCTCCACCCAACGATCGATAATTAAAGTCGTTAGAATATGCGTACCAGGGGATTTGGAATGACGATACGCGCTGAGAAAATTGTTCTCCGGCTTCCCTCCCCAGCGTAAATATTGGCGGTTTTCGTGGTTTTTCGCGTCTTGCCGGACTTTTCGCCGGCAAACGCAGCGAGTGATTAAAGCAGCCAAGCCCTGTCGTCGTTTGCTCCCCTCCCTCGAGGCGCTCTGAGGGATTAAACCGTATACCGCTCTAATTTGAAAGCTTTACGCAGCCTGGATGCGTGCAGATAATGTTAATGAAAAGCGGCAAAATTTGTTTTATTACTCGGAGACTTTCCAGCCTCGCTCGCGGTGCTCGTGAAAAATTGTTTCGCTATTATTAATGCGATTTACTCAAGACGACGTTTTTCCGCGTACACTTTTCTTGCTGTGTGCTTAATTTCGTTTGTTTTGACTGCGGATCCGAACAAAAAGACGCCTCGGCATAAAGATAGTTTTATCATTTTAATAAAATCGCTAGTGAATAACGTTTTAATTTCTCAAAAGAGCCGTAAATTATTTTAAATCGGTGAATCTACCTTGAAAATCCTTTAGAGAGAAAAATTGCTCATCGCCCGGAAAAGTCCAGTGAATTTTCGCCGGAATAAAAGAGGGATTTCATTTTTCCTTTTCCCTCTCTCTTTTTTTCTCCTCCTCCCTCCTCTTCATTTTACTTTTTTACACCCGTATTTCACGCGAATTCATTCTGAGAGAGGCTTCAAAAGGATATACACAGATTTTATCGTCCGAATGTACGTAAAATTTGTCTTCGACTACGTTATTTAAATCCCTCAATTATCTCGAGGACTCGACTAAAGCGCTTCTCGCTCTTTACACAATGAATTATCTCCTCTCCGCGCTTTTTCTTTTTTTTTCCGATTTTCACGACTAAGAGGGAGACACGCCGGTGGAAAAAGAGGATCAAAAAATATTTCTCGCTGTCTTCTCGCGTGGAATTTCGTTTAACGCGCCGGGTTAGATAAATATTTCGTCCTCGCTGAGCGTCGAGCAAAGTACGACGGCACGCAAGATAGGAAAAGCTCGAAAGATGGAATCCACGCAAATACACCAGATGCGCCAGTGCGTCGAAAGCCTTGGAAAATATAATATTCCGCTCCTCCTCTCTATTTCGCCCCCTCTTCGTTTCTCTCTTTCGGCGAAAACAAAAATTTTCATTTCGCCCGAGATTTTCAAGCCGATTCTCCGAGTATAGCCGCGCATCCGTTTCGGAGTTATTAAAATCCTGCCGGTGTGCGAGGGTCGGGCAAAAAATAGTCGGTAGACCGCAAAAATACGCGATCCACGAGGAGAGCTTTCCTCCACTGCACTATGACCGGAGAGACGAAAGCGGGGATATTCGTACGGGTACGCGAGCGTAATACGTCCGGCGAGCCGTTCTGATGGAATTTTGGCTTTTACGACGGGCGATTGTTGTCTCGTCGACGTCGTAAACGCTGGCACGCCAACGCGTATTCAGGACGTTTTCATTGATGAATTAAGGAGCTGTAGGAAATAGTCGTTTAAACTCGAGTACAAGTGTGATTAAGTTTTATTAAAGGTTATTTTTTTGTCAACAGCGAATATCTACAGTAAAGTGCTTAAGCTGTTTAACGCCTTATTTCATTATTAAAATGCCTAAATGAACAATTTTTATAAAAAATATTAGTTCGTATATTATTTTTTTAGTTTAGACTTCGGTTTATGTTTAATGCACCTACGCAGCTAAAACATAAAAATGTTATGCTTTCTTTGACGTAGTATAAAGGTTGAATAGAGTGTACGTACGAAGGTATACGCGATATTTGTTTCCGTTGACTTCCATATACGCAGAGTTTCATCAGCTCTCTATTTTGCATGGGCTATTAAACGTGAAACGATTGAATATTACAGACACACGGAACAAGGTCTATTTCAATTTTACAGTTTAATTAGCCTGCCTATTCCGCGCTTGTCATCATTTCCACGCCTATTTCCACTAACCACCAAAGCTGCGTAAATGAATATTTCACAACGAAGCGTGAGGGAAAAAAAACATGAAATCTGCTACTTGACTCCGGTGGTATAACATAAATTCAGACGAGCTTTTCATTTCGAAAGTAAATCAGAAGTTGACCGGCTCTTTCCACTTACTAGCGACATCACGAAAAGCTCATAAAGTCGGTTAACACTTGATTGCACGACGTGAACTGCATGCTCGGACGCGACGTCTACGTTTAGAAAATTATATTGTATGCTACGCACTTCTGCTCCCAGCGATCTACACCTGTAAACACGTGCGCAGGTTTTACTACGCGCGCGAGCTTGCAAGTTCAAAGGATGGGAGTAGAGAGAGAAAGGCCGACGTATTTTATGAACCGGAAAATCCTCTTTGCCCTACAGCCAAGTGTGGAGAGCTTGAGGAAAACTCTCTCCTACCATCGCCTTCTCTCTCTCCCTCTGCGCTGAAATCTGTGGATTTTTACGCGAGTGTAATCTCCGGGCCCAGGGCTTTATGTACAGAGTATGTACGAGTGCAGTGGAGATGTTTAGCAGGAAACGAGAGAAATACCTTTTCGGCTATGATTCACCAATACAGGCGAATTCACTTCTCGGAATTATTCTCCACCTCGCGATACTGCTTCTGAAATGTAGTGCTCTAGTATTGTACTACAGCACTTTACGCTGAGATTTATTTAGTTTTCTCGTACTTTCTTTCTTTTTTTTAATTTTTAGTTTCGCCGATTGTTTTTATCTCTGTGGAAAATAGTATCATAAGGACGTAAAAAATGACAATTTTATAAGATCTCGTGTATTATCTAAAGTGGCTCCGTGAGAATAATAAAGCCGTTTGCTGTTGAAGAAGAGGTTATTTGTAGTGGAATTTGAAGAAGGTCTCCGAGATAAAAATTGTTTACGGCGTAGTTTGGGAAATAATAACAGAAACAGCATCGTGATATATATTAGCTCCGGAGGTCTGGTCGCGAAACTATTTTTATAAAAAAAAAAAAGAAAAATAAAATGGAGGAAAAAAGTATCTTTATCGAGTTGAACATCCATAAAGTTTATCTCATTGCAGATTTAAATAACACAAAGCTTTTCGGCTGTTAACTGCGCTGGCGTCAAACACGACGAAATTCTTCTCGCGAAGTTTGTTAAAATGTTCGATGTCAATTAAAAATTTTAATAAAGATCCTCCCGAGGCATTCCAGCTGCTTTGGCTCCTCTCCGTAGTCTCTTTCTCTCTCTCTCTCCCTCCGACCGGTTATTCACTTTTTCCTTCTGTGATGTACAGTTGCGCAGAGAGCAGGCGTAGCAGCGCCAGCCGCCGCTAATTAATTTATCCGCTTAATTGGCTGCGTAATTCGCCGGCTGGCGCTCGGCGCCAAATGTTTCTGCAATTTATTTAATAATTCGGCTGACGGTTCGAGAGAGAGAGAGAGAGAGAGAGAGAGAGAGAGTGGAGTCGACGAAAGAAAGGAAGAGTACGGTTAAGCGCGGATTAGACCCCCGCCCCTCAGCGGGAGGGGACCTTTGCGGCTTTTAATCAGTTATTTATACCAATACGAGAGAGCCTCGCCGAATAACGATGTGCGGTCGATGAACCTTGTATACCTTGTTTTCCATCGAGCGTGCTCTCTCTCTCTCTCTCTCTCTCTCTCTCTCTCTCTCTCTCTCTCTCGCTGAACTCGTTCGTAAAACCAACGAATGTTTATATCGTGGAATTGAAAAAAACAGCTTCGTGATTTTTCAATAGCCTCGTAACTTATGCATTCGATTACAAGTTTTTACCAAGAGAGAGAGAGAGAGAGAGAGCGAAAAGTACGCAAAGTTCGTTGAGGCCCTACTGCAGCCTACAGAGGTATAGTCGAGCGATAGAAGTGCAAAGGAAAAAAAAGAGAGGGGCAAATAAAAAGAGGCTAAATAAATGGAATCGTGTATCGGGCGAGCAAGCGCAGTCGGGCAGGAGAGAGGCGAGCACATCGGAAATTAAACCAGTGCGCGGTAAATGGAGCCCGACTTTTGTAGCCAGAGAGTACACGGCTGCGGGGGTTGGGGGGGGGGGGGGGGTAGTATAGAGAACGCGTTCGGGCGACGACTGTTGGGGCTCTCTCTGCCGTCCTAGTGGTCGACGCCGCGACGACGGCTCTTTGTCTCGCGCCGAGTAATCAGGAGTAGTTGGCAATGAATGAATGCAGCTTGTTTCTTTTTGCAGTTCAGCTCTTTGATTGTTCCATTGCTCTCTCTCTCTCTCTCTCTCTCTCTCTCTCTCTCTCTCCCCGTACCTCGGGAATTTTTCTCTCCCTCGGCAAAAGAAATTAATTTTCCCGAGCCTCACAACGGGACCGACTGGAAAGTTCGTGGAGACTACTTTTCGCGGCTGTAAATAAATTATAGCCCACGCCGCCGAGTTTCATTAGTAAGATTATTTAACAGTCGACTTAAACAATGAAAAATAATTGGTGTTAAATAAAGCATGGAGAGTAACGCCTGAATATTTCATCAAAATGAAATCCCATCAAACATTCAATCTTCTCATATTTCATTCCGTCCTGTAACTGTAACTTTGCTCTTCCGGCGCTCTTCTCTCCCGAGCCCTCTCACCCTCTTCCCCTCAATCCCTCTTGCCACAGTCGCAGAAAGTTCGCGCGCCATTCTCGCGACTCCAAGGCGCTTTGTCGTTCTAATCGGCCACAAGCCGCTTACCGAGCTCGCTTCGCTACCTGCCCTTTTATCCCCTGTTTTCTCTGTCTCTCTTTCTCTTTCTGCCCTCGGCAGCTATAGCTCGCAGTAAAAAACAAAGAAAGAAATGGAAAAGCCCGACTATAGCCGCGCTGATAGCCACGAGATAGTCACGATAGTCTAATCGAAAAATGTCGGCTAAAGACTGCTCGTGGGTCGATGTTAGCGCTCGGCTCTCGGCATTGTCCTGGGCTATTGTTGTACTCCCTCTGCGTACCTAGCTTAATTATCCTTAATGAGGAGAATTAAGCTAGACGGGATTCCGAGCGGAGGAAAGCCCACAGGTGTGCTTGTCGCAGTCCCGCCGAGAAGGCAGAGAGCCCCGCTTGCTCTTTTCCTACGTTTTGTCGCCCTATGTTTTATTCCTCTTTCGCGCGCGCACGGGGCAGGGGGATTACTTCATAAATGGATTTGCGCTTAATGTCACGGAAAAGGTTCGCGCGCTACGGCTGCGATAAATAACCACTCCTCTCCCTCTCATCATCCTCCTCCTTCTCCTCCTCGTTTCTCATTGCTCGCGATAAATCGCGGGAGAAATAATTTGTACGGCTTGAGCAGTTTAATCAAAAGCGCAAAAGTCGAACGAAATAATAATTCACCGGGACCCCCGTGCGACGGCAATAAAGTGTACACTCTCTCCCCCCCGCTACTCTTCTCCGTTGTACGCAATGGATTTTTCAAACAATGCGTCTCTCGCTACAAAAATTTTATCGTTCGCGAGCAATAAATTAGACGACAATAACAAAAAAAAAACAAGCACGGTGAAAAAAAAACAATTTACATCGTATTCACGGGGACGGTTCTCGTGCTTTTGCGCCGAAGAAAAAAGAATCGAGACAGGGCTCGGTCAAAGCCGCGGATTTCATCTCTTGGATCACAAAAGAAGTCGCGGAAACAATGCGCTTCGGTGGGAAATGAATGGTAGAGAGCCACAGGAGTAGAGGAGCACTGGAGGGGGAGGGGAAATGGAACGTAGTGGAAGCAAGTAGAGAGAAGAGCAAGACTGTCGGTGCGAATGTTGGCAGCCTAGCGCGCGACGCGACTGATTAAAGGAGCTTTCTCTCTCCCTCCCTCTCATCAGCGTTGCGGCGAAGGGCGTAGTGAGCCGAACGATTCCTCCCGGGCCAAAGCGCGAATTTTGCCGTTACCGCGTCAGTCCCAGCGAGACGCGTCGTTTATCTTACTTCATTACGAAGGACGCTAGCCTCGGCTTTTCGAAGGACCCCCGGGGATCGCTGGAGGGGGAGGGCGAACTTTATGCAATAACCGATGATGAGAAAACTCCGGGCTCGTTTTAGAGCAGCCCCGCTACCCTGCTTGGCATTCGAGAGAATCTAGTAGGGGAGAGCGGGGGGCCCGGCAACGAGGACTGTCTTTATTACGATAGGCTGATTATTAATTAAAAAAGTTGCCGCAATTAGCCTGTTAAAATATGCGGGCTTACTTGCTCGCGAAGGCTTCTAAATTAAGAAGGGAAAGCTTTGATGCCGCTTAAAAATGAACGTTAAGATTTAAGCTTGCGGGGCTCTATGCGATTTCTCCGGTGGCATTTTCGATACTCATTATTCGCAGGATAATTTGTTGTACAAGTCGATAGACAGGAAGCTGCTTACGAGAGAATTAATTTTTAACTAGCAGGCATTTTGAAAAACTTTAATATTCATAAATAATGCCGGGGAAGAGGGAGATCGGAGTTAACTGGTGTGCTGCGGTATTAAAGAGATTTGGTGAAGTGAAAAATGTGATGTAGCGTGGGGAGCTGTGGCTTAAGAAAAGATCAAGCTAGTCAGAGAGCAATGACGAGGAGGCGATGCTTTTGGGATACCTGATTATGGTGGGCGGCAGCGGTGGCGGGGGCCCCGGCACCTGGCCCGGGAGTCGCTTGCGCCGACGCTGCTGCCGCAAGCTCGGGCCTCTCGGCTACTACGAAGACGCGCGCTTCATCTTCCTCTCCTACACGCTTATCGCCGAGCTGCGATACTTCGAGCAGGTAAATCGCTCCATAGTTTGAGAACTGGCCAAAACGAACAAACGTTAAAGTTTACTCTTTTATTGTTTTTGTTCCCTTTATCGAACATAAAAATCAAACCGAAGGAGTTTTGATGAAAGCTCAAGTTTTTCACGCGCCTCTGGCTTCAGCTCGCAAGATCGCAGATTTTTCTATTTTCTCGAGCCGGCAGGGGGTTAAGAGTAGTCTCGAGGACGGCAGCGCAGTCGCGCGATTTCTCTTCGTCGCGCAAAGGTAGAGCTTCATCCGTGAGCAGAGCGAGACGGTATAGCCGAGGCAATAATCGAGCGACGGGAGAGGAAAGTTGGCAAGTGACGTGAAAGTAACTGGGACTAGTCCACGAGAATCTGTCGTCTTCTCTCCCGTCAATTCCGTCCTTTTTCCATCCTCTCGATATTGTCTCTCTCTCCTCCCCACTTCCAAAAGCTCACCTGCCGTAACGATGTGAAAATTTTTATTTGACCTCGACGTGGAATTTTATTTGCGATCAAACACTACGAAGCCTTGGGATTTTATTTAAACTCGAGATCGTTAAACTTTCGACGATTTTCCGTTATTGATTTTTATTTCGAACAAAATCCATCGCTCATGTGCTTCTGCCTTTCCGTCTCCGTTAAAAGTGCGTAAAAATACCACTTACCGGGACACAAGTAGAACAGGCCGAGTTTGATCAGACGTGTCATTGAGAATACACAAAAGCGCATTATACAACAATTTTTCCCGAATAAAGCCCTCCCCCATTTTGCAAGTACACACATTCAGGCTCCAGTACATATTCTCCCGTGCAAGAATACAACTTATCTTTTCACGAGCACTACACACACGTTAACCTCGCTTATAAGAGACTCATGTATCACAGGTCGGAGGGAGAAATCCAGGCCAGCCGTGTCCATTCAGTGGCCACCACAAAAAAAAAACGCCAGCATCGACACACACAGGAGGGGGTGGACGCGTCCGCGCTGCATTACGTATTCAAAAGACTTTCCGAGCCGTGCGCACAACCCCAATATCCGGCCGCTCGGGTATTGCTGGCATCATATCCCGATCGTGCTAACGGCAATGAAATCGTCTGTTGCAGGACCTGCAGTCGGAAATCGAGACGCACCACGATGTGTACGCCTCGCTTAACGGCACCGGCCGCAAGCTGCTCAGCTCTCTGGCCAGCCAGGACGACGCGGTCATGCTGCAGCGGCGCCTCGACGAGATGAACCAGCGGTGGCACCATCTCAAAGCGAAGAGCATGGCCATCAGGTAAGCTGACTTATTTTCCTTCGATTATATTCATGTATTTTCATTATTACCTAAACCTAACTTTCTTTACTATCGCATTACCGCTATACGACCATGTATAGCCGTGTTTACGCGCACCCTACGACCCCTTCGAGTATCTCCAATTAACTCTCGACCTCGGAAAGTATCCGGGGAATCCACGTTCTCTGCCCCTCCCTGCGTACAATCCCCCGCCATCTCTTTGCCAAATCACTCAAAGTCCCAAGGCTGGGAGGAAAAAAAACCAGCAACTAAAAGGAAGAAAAACAACAAAGCCAGAGATGCTTAACTTTTCTCAGTCAACAATTCTCACCTGCTTTCTCGCTGAGCGCGCCACGTCATTCCGGCCGTAGAGCTGCTGCGGCGCTGCAGTAGCCCTTACTGGCATTCCGACTTAATTACTGGGACAATAGCGGGGGCGGTGGGCCGGGACGTGGGCCAAAGTTCCGATCGAACAATTTCAACGATGCCCGAAGTGTTTGGCCGCGCCGCTGAGCAAGTTAAGCTGGGCGCGCCGAGGGAAGGAGAGCAGGAGGGGCCCCTGGTATTCCCTTTGAAGTCCGCTGCGCCGAACGCGCCCGTTATTCCATCGAAACTTGCGCGCGCGCGCGCTCGTCTCTAAGCGTTTGTCCTGATGGCCTCCGGGCTACTATTCCTTCCTCCGACCTCCTGCCACCTACCTTCCTCTCTCTCTCTCTCTCTCTCTCTCTCTCTCTCTCTCTCTCTTTCTCGAGTTATTGACCCTCCTTCTTGTCGAATTCTTGCGCGATACGTTAATTCATTAAGTGCCAGGATCCAGTGGGGGTAAAAGTTCGGGGAGTATACTCGTGGGGTATTATGCAAGTGGTGAGAGTTCGGCGATATTAATTTCAGAGTGGGATTTTCTTTATCGGGCAACGGAGAATGAAGTTGCCGATAGGTAGAGACGCCGAAGAAGAATTGCTGAGTACGCTGTGTTCCCAGGCGTGCCGAAAGATTCGAATCGCTCTTTTTAAGTACCTTACGGCCTCTTACTGCAGCCCTACCCCCCCGCCTCCTCCTTTTTCCATCGAGTCGTCGGTGATTATGGGTTTTTAATCGAATCGTAATTCTTGGAAATGACGTCCAGGTGGTTTTGCGAAGTCGCTGGTTATCTGGCTCTCCGCTGCTCCGTCTTAGGGATTTAATACCTACCGGCTTTTGGTAGCCCCCTCTTTGAGTCAACGACGTCATTTGTCAAATCCTTGTCTGATTTCTTTTAAGTTTTTCAATTTGTCGGCTCTTTTTCCTCGGCAAATCGAATTTTGTTTTCGGAAATGCATTATTCGACCCGAAGAATTTGAGTTTTCTGGAAAATTCGCCGGTGAATAAGTAGTATCGACGGAAATTAAGGCTTGATTAAATTAACGTTTTTACTCGGCGCCGGGGCGCGGAATTTGAATTGTTAAACGGCAACTAATTATTTTACATCAAGAAGTTTCGTAGTCGTCGTAATTAAACGCTGATCAATAGTTACAGCCGCTAGCGACTAATTAATTTACAAAACGAATTGCAATCGAATTAAATCGTCAAACGAACTCTTGAATTATAAAATTCGCCATCTATTAGGGACGAAATTTATGAAGCACAGATTACCCGCATGATGCCTCGCACAAAGAAACTAAATAACCCAGTGAATTTTCAAAAGGCTCCAACATGCAAAAGCAAAAAAAAAGAAGACGAGAGAGAAAGGCCTTTTTCTCCCTCTACGCGTCTTTTTTTTTCTTCCCTGATTCCCTGCACACGGGTGCAAAAGCCGATGCGGAAATTAGCACGCGCTTCCCATCCTCCTCCTGCGTCCTTTTTGCTGTACAGAGGAGGATTGGTGCGTCGCTACAGCAACCTCGAGTACAGAGTCGCGGTAAAGGAGGAGGAGGAGGAGGTTTTGAAGCCAAGCAAAAAGAGGAGTGCGGCCTTGGTAAAAAGCCGAGGCTGTGGTTGCCCCCCCCCCCCTGCCACGGTAAATGGGCTACGTGCACGAGCCCCGACCAGATTATCGGAGCTCGTTCCCGCAAAACGCCAGGTATCGCCGTAATGGCGGCCGCTTGCTCCCGATGGCGCATTTTGCTTCTTTAGCAGCCGCACTAGCAACACCCCCGTTCTCTCTCCAGCCTCACCTGGATTGTCTTCGTTGTTTTTTTTTTCACTCCCTCTCGCCGCGATTAGGCTGATTTATCTTGGAACGTAACGCGTGTTTTGCCTTGGCAATGATTTTGCCAACCGCGCGCGCGCTCCTATTCTGTCCTATTTTATAAAACAGCTCGTAACGGGATTTAACGCCTAGCCAAGGTTTTGTAGTTCTTCGATTTTACAATGCGAAGTGGAAAAGATACGAGAGAGCCGGTCTAGAGAGGAAAAAGTGAGGCTGGTATATAGGCGAGGAGGTTGGAGCGGGGGTGATTCTGGAGTGGCTCGCTCGCGAATAAATAATACATCACGGCTTATCGCGCTTCATATCGAGGGAGGAAGGTTCGAGGGGCTGGGTCTGGCTGGATCGATGTGTCCGGGGCGCCATTGTCGCGGAGCATCGGCTCGCAATTTTCGCGCGAGCTCCTCTCTCACGACTGCCTCGCGGCTCTCCGGATACGTCGGCGCTTTATTTATTCAGTAACGCGCGCGCACAGTATCCAGCTATAGCGCCCTCCTGCAAAAATCGGCCCGTCAACGTTTTTGTTGGCGCCTATATAGGTGCGAGAATAGGGCGAACGCGGCAAAGCCTCCCCCGCCCCCTGGTCGGGTTGTATTTAAAGCAGTGGACGCTCTCTCGCTCTTGCTCTATCCTCTGGAGATTTATCGTATTTTTTTTGCGGGCCACCCTCGAAATTGCCATAGTGAATTTTAAACAAATGTATGGCAGCGGGGAGAAAACGCAGACGGATCGTCGTGATTTTTTCAGCGACACCAGTAAAGCAGTAGAGGCATTGGTTGGAAGCGCAGGTGCACTACTGTCTGCGCTCAGCGCTCGTCGCGTTATATGTCGCGGTAATTTTTAATGTAATATTCAGGCCGTTGCCGCTGTGGCTGGTGCATATACATCCCAGAGAGCCTGGGTATTTTTCAGCTGCCTGCCCGGCCATTTCTCCCATTGCCGCTACGCCATCCCCCCCATCTCCTCCCCTTGCCTCTCTTTCTCTTACTCCGCTGACACATTAACTTACATTTTTCCCGGCGGCACACTCGGGCTTCCGAGTCTCACTCGCTTCACTCTTGATTCGTCTCTCGCTCTGTGTGCGCCTCTTGGCAGGGTGAGCGGCACACCGGCGTCCCTTTGTGTAGGCTCGGCTGCTCTCCCCCCGGGCCGTCTTTAATTATTCCTCTGGATTCGCGGCCGGTCGTTAACCGCTCGCCTCGAGCCCCCGCCGCACTGCTTGCGCTCTAGCGTCGCACAACTCTTCCCTCCCTACTGCTGCTCTCGCCTCTGGATTTTTCCCTCCCCCATTGTTCCCCGCAGCACGTCGAGCTTAAACAGACGACCATAATATCCCATCGTTCTAGCTCTCTCTCTCTCTCTCTCCCTCCTCCCAAGCCGAGCCTCATCCGCAGCGATAATTTTTTTGCTTCGACTGATCTTTCCCACGCTCGTGCTTATCACGCCGCTGGGCTGTGCGACGAGAAAATTCGTCGAGCCATTTTTGGACCGGAAGAATCGAGCTTTTAGCAGCGTGAAAAGCGGTCGCGCGGCTTACGCCTTTTTTCCCTCGGTGACTCCCAACTTGTATCTCCGCACCTTTTTACTGTCCTCTGCTCTGTTGGACCGTTATTGCGTTTCGTTAAGTCTACGCTCTGCTCGGATGAGCGTTAATTTTTTCAGCCGGGCATTTTATACTTGCCACGATCCTGCATTTGCTAATGGACTACGAATCGTTGCTTTTTTTCGAATTTTCTTAAGTGTTTGGATTTTAAAAGATGACGATTACTTTCGCGAGAGTTGGATAATGGACAAGCCTTGCGGATCAGTTATTTCCCGGGTTTTTTTTATAGAGATTTGTTTTCATGGAAATTATAAAATGAGTACTGCAGTTAATTCTGGATTTTATGATTTTGCCGCAACTTGTACACAATTAATGTTTCTCGCAATTTTAATGAATCACTAATTTAACAACGCAATTCTCAACTTAAAATCCGCGTTTAAATTTTCCGCATAAAACCCTAATAGAACAGTTTAACAAATGTTTACGTTAATAAAATTTTCATCCGAAACTGCTGCAACACTGTACTCTGTAAACATACAAAGCTTATTAGTTTTGTTCGCAAAATTTTCGCGGTAATTTCAATAAAAAATTTTCAGCCAAAGAACCACTAGATAAAATATTTATTCGGCGCTTAAATAATCGACTTTGCCCAAGACATTTCAACTCATTATTTTCACCTGCAACTATCCGGAGATTGTTGAAGCGCGCAACTCGAGGCGTATACCGCTGGGAGAGAGGCGAAGAATATTTGTTTCGCGAGGAGGTAAAAAGCGAAAAGCTCCTGAGAAGGGGGAAAAAGCGCTTCTGAATTTCCAGGCCGGCGCCATGGCGCATCCGTCGTCTCGTTATCCGGTCCTCTTGGCGCTCCGTTCCATTTGCCACGCCCGGGAGCGCAGATGCAGCTGAGAACTTTCGTAAACACGCCTGGAGAGAGCCTGGCCGCCCGCGCTTCAATAATTCATCGGCTTGAAAAAGAGTCCGTCGACCGGGGAGAGGGTGAGCTTGGAGAAAGAGATGGGGAGAAGGTGCGCGAGGAGGGGGGGGGGAGAAGAACCGCCTGCTACGGCAGTAGGAATAACGGCGACTGCGATTTTACCAGGTGCTCGCCTAGACGCGACGATTTCGTGGAATTATCGAATTCGGATTTGTCGACGATTTCGTCGAAATTAAATTTTTACACGAGGGAAGTGGTAAAGTCCGGGAATAGGGAGGAGAAGGAATGGAAAGTATCGAGAGCGTTTGTGGCTTTGTGCTAGCGTTAAAAATTTGTTTTTCGCGTCGGCCGCGAATTAGATATTGCGAATGCGTATATGAATTTGCCGAAATGTTTGGGGTGCAAATTGCCGAGGCTGAATTTTGTCATAACGTTGAGTAATTTACATTTATATTGAACGAGGCTCATTTATAATTTGAAAGCGCCGGAGCAACGTACGCTTAACTGAATATCGACTGGATAGCTTTTGCCGCTAATAATAAACGAGCGTAATGGCGGAATACCAATTCCAGGGAAAAGTTACCTGCACAAAGTGTACAGGAAAATTTAATCAAATCGCTTAAACTTAATTAGTCATTTAAATAAGCGTTATACATATATCTCACTTAATTATTTCGCGTTGATCAAATAAATTGATACGATTTGTCATAAAAATAAAAAAAATGTTCGAGTTAACATTGGAAATAGAAAAATGAATGAAAAGTTATTTAAAATGCGATACCTATTCTATAAACCGATTTCAGTACGGAAGCAAGGCAAACATTTTATTTAACGAATTCGATTACAATTGAAATTAAAGAAATTGAATCGTTAATTATATAAAAGATTAATTACATTTCTTTTAAGGAAAAACAATTTCCTTGATTTAAAATCTTCTTGAACATTAATCACTGCACAGAATTTTATTTAGCAAAAAACTTTACTTATCCTCGTAATCCCGAGAAAAATAATGATTTTGCAAGGTATAGCTTAAATAATTTATTATTCAAGTTGGCACCGTTAAAAAAAAAAGAAACTCGATCATTTATAAAGACTTAACTCAATCGAAGCGCAACAAACTAAACGTTGCCGACTTTAAACAAGCGGCGGTCGACTAGATCGATTTCAACTTCATCGTTCAATTAGCTGGAGCCGAGAGAAAAAAAGGATAGATCCCCCCGCTTCACCCCTATACCCGTAGTTCAGGAGCCTTCATAATCCCGCTGGCGCACCTCTCGGGTTAATAGAACGGCATAATTAAATTTCCTCGATTAGAGAGTAATCGAGTTTGAGGGTCTCGGCGAGCCTAGAGCCACACGAGCGCGCCCGCGTCACTTTGCTTTCCCGTCATTCATCCTCCGCGAGCACCTGGCTATTGAATAAGTAAACGCGAATTAGTTCAAAGTTGCGCTATTTTCGTCGATCTCGCGCAGCCGCGGCAGCGATTTCTTCTTCCAGGCTCGCGACGTAAAATCGATTGTCTGCTCGCGTTTTATCTCTTTCGCTCGGCGCTTCTTCGCTGTATACCTTCACCTGGTGGATATGAGTTGCGCGAAATTCCCCTCACGCGACATTTGTAGTTGAGCCATGTACCGCCCAGAACTGCGCTAGATCGACAGACTTATCGAGTTTCTCCGAGATATTTCTGCTTTTCCGCTTTTATTTATTTTATTAATAAAGCATTATCATCTTATTTTCGTTATTCGGATTGTAACGAACTTTAGATGGTTTTTTTTTGTGTCGTTTGCTTTTTATCGAGCTTTGAAAGAAATATGGATTTTACCGGGCGAAATTTTATTTTGAGACGGGCAAAATGTAAAAGTTAATCAGAACGGAATATCTTTCTGCTGTTACTTGGAAAAGTAGTTTTTATAATTAATTCTACTTAAGTAAGAAATTATTAAATGAAAAGGCGGAAGAGAAGTTATGAATTCTTCGAAAGCGGTAAACGCAACGGATTTAAGATTCCGTAATTGAAGAAAGTTCAGCTTCGCTTGAAAAATAAGCTCAAAAAAGATCTGCTTTTAGTAAGTTTTTTTTTTAATTTTAATTCGATATTGGAAAAAAGACGTTAATATTTCAAAGTTTTAAGTTACAACGATTTATTTTTAATGTTGATCCTGCCTTCGTTTCGTTTCATTAGTCATCCGAAATACAATATAATAAAGCTCTTTGCACTGAGTAAATAATGTTTTAATTCTACCTTGAATATTATTAAAATACGGGACGACTCGCTCATAAAACAGATGCGCCTTGTCGTCGCGTAGATCAAGCAAGACACAAGATCAGAATGCGCGAGTCAATCCGGATTAGTCAATTAGATAAAGTCGATCAACCACATAATTAATCGCTGAACACTCGATCTAAAGCAACGCAGATTTCAGCGGATTATGTCCTCCGACATTTGCGTGGTCACGCGAGCACTATATCGGCTTATGTGAGACTGAAATGTTCATGAGCGCTCGCCTACCACATTGCTGTTCACGCCCAAGCCAACTGGTATTTTTCATTGATCCGGTTAATTTGTAATCTTCGCCTCTTGTTTTAAAATAATTACCGCTAAATGCGTGGACTAACGGTACTGCGTTGATATTGTATTTTGTTGCCTCTGCAGTAAAGCTATTCTAAATAAAATTTCACTCAAAATTTTAATCCGACGGGTTTATCTCTATTTTCTCAACATTTATTATACATACATTGTACTAAAAAACTGAGTCTTTTACCTGCAGTGTGCATTACGAGCATTAAACGAAAAAAAATGGTCGAGTCGCGAAAAGATCTTTTTGAAAGACTAAGCTCAAAGGCCAGGTCGTTGGCCCCTTTTTCGAAAATAACGGGGAAATCCAGTAACGCAAGCTCGTCCGTCGAAGCGGAAACGTTGCGGAGGTGCTAAGCTCGTAATTCAAAAGCTCTAAGCCACAGGCCGATGGCACAATAAGAGAACGCGAGGGGGGTAACTCGAGCCGCGAGTATATAGCAACGATTGGCCGAGTAAGAAGCGACTTGGCCACCGGAATCGTATCGTCGGCGGCCCGGAAATTCCGGGGGTGTCGCATTGCACACATTAGGCGCTTGCGGGACGTCGGTTTCCGACCGACTGGGAATTAACTGCCGCGTGATTTTCGTGAACAGCGAGGCAACTTTGTTTTTCATGAGAGCCCTCGAGCGCCTATAGGCAAGGGTGCAGATAAGTATATTGCAGGCAATGAATTATCTTGATGAATGGAGGTAAGAGGGAGAGACTGGTCGGTTGAATTTTCCGGATAAAAGGTTTTGTCAGCGTGATTCGCGCGCGAGCGCCCGTGCTTTCTGGGTCACGGGGCTGGCCTCGGGATTTCGTAATTAATGCGGCACATAAGCAAACATGACTTTTTGCCCGGGGGCTTGGCGAGCGGCAAAACAGGAGGGGAGGGGGGTCAGTGTTCCTATGGCGGAGTAGAACACACTTTTACGTAATGCAAAGCCGTTTATTTGATTCCGACGCGAAAATCCACGTGGCTAGGATTGTCTTATGTTAACGATCTGAATACAGGCTTACGAAATGGCCGGTCGAGCCCCGTTGCTGTCGCGGCAAAAACAACGAATACAGCACAGGGTTATAAATCCGAGTCCGCAAAAAGAGGGGAAAAAAGAGCATTTTTTGCAGAATTGCTTAAGCACACGTGGGCTCTGTGTCTCGACAAATCGACGGTTTATGTCTCAGATTTACGTAGTAAGGTTGTTGAAAAAATCAGTCCCTCGAGAATACAGCTTTTTTTTTTGTGCTTCGTTGATTATGTTTCCTCAAGATGGATCGAGTAGAAGCGTTGATTAAACGAACAAAAGGTTGATTTATAAGCGAGAGCAATATAGCCATGAATTCGGTTTATTGTATTGTAAAACTCATTTTTTGCCAAAATTTAATTTCCCCCTATGCGTCGAGCAATTATCGTATACGCCGTGTAAATTCGAAATTATAGTCAGTGTATAAATAATCCCGAACAATAGCGTCACTCTTTTTTTGTATACTGCAAATTGAAAGTCACCAGTTAATTTGACTCGGCAAATATTTTGCAAAAGCCGGCTTGAGCGATGGGATATTTCTATACCCTAATGAACATCCGTTGTATCCTGAGATGGCGTCGTAATAAAGAACCAATTGCTTTATTTAAAAAGTTATTCATTCATAATGAGACGTTGGCCGTGACGGTGGGCCCCATCCGATATTTTAATAATTACGCCGAGAGAACGTGTAATGCCAGTCCATTATTTTTAACGAGTTATAAAATTAATGAAAGCCGTTCGACCGGTTTTCCGCGTTTTTAGACGCGGCGTATTCAAAATTACATCCCAACGCGAAATGTCGCTGTCTATAAAATTCAGCATTTATTTGAAAAAAAAATATACGAAAAGAAAGAGAGACAGCAACAGCAACAAAAGTCGAACAAATAATTAAATACGTCCATTAAAAGTCAACTTAACGTCATCTCTCATTAACTTCGGGGAAAATTCAGCAAAAATAATTTTCGAAACTGATAGGAAGCCACACGCCGAGAGAGAAATTGATAAAAAAATAAAGTAAAAAATCAGACGCAGGGGGGGGGGTTCGAGTATCCCGTCAGCGCACGCGCCAGTAGTCACAGACGAGCCGTGCAAGACACAGTTACCTACGATAAATTTTCTCTCGAACTTGTCCGGCTGTGTATTTTCCAAGTTGCGTTTTCAAACTGTGCGGAGAAGGGGGGGGGGGGAGCGAAAAAATCCCTCCTAAAAAGAGCATTAGCCCATTGCTGTCCGTCTGCTTCAACATCAAGTTTACCACAAGCGTGGCTATCCAGCGCGCCGTGCGCTCTCCCTCGCGGCCTCAACTGCGGCCGCTCTCTTTCCCCGGTCCGAGCCCATTTTTCTTCGTTAACGAAACGAGTGCCGGCAAAAGAGAGCGAGAGACCGCAGAGTTCGCTGGCTCCCATTGCTCGCCACTCACGTCACTCCGATTAACCCTCCCCTCGTGCGTTTCTCCCGAGCCACAGACACACATCCACACCCGTATATAGCTTTCCTCCATCTCCCAACGCCGCGTCTAGACAAAAATTCAGCCGAGGAAAATCGTAGGAGCTGAGGGTGTACATGTGGTTGTTTGATTGCAGGAACCGGCTGGAGAGCAACACCGAGCACTGGAACGCACTGCTGCTGTCGCTGCGCGAGCTCATCGAGTGGGTGATACGGAAGGACACGGAGCTCACCGGTCTCAGTCCCGCGTGCATCGACATCCCGGAACAGCAGGTACCTACCCTCTCACACTTATACTCACACACATAGGTACCTACGTACAGCAGAAGCCATTGAGCGTAGAGAATCTTGTCGGCTTGATGATCGGCAACGCCGGAAACGCGGGAACACGCTCGCGTTTGACGCTTACCTCCCTACGCCAGATTCGATTACCGCGCGCGCGTAGACAGAGAGAGACACACACACAAACGCTCGACCGCAAAGCCACTGCTATGCGCTCGGCCCGCTCCGCAGACGGATGTATATACTGTACTGCGAGAGACTAAGCTACTCGGCTCGTTGACAAGCAAGCTCAGACGACGGTGTAACGCGCGTGTCAAGCTAGGGTTTTCGAGTTGCAAAAAAATTTTGCGGTCGCCGCCGGCCACTTTGCAACGAGACCTAGCGTGTAAGCCTGTGCTTCAAACGAGCCCAACGAGCGAGCCGGGACAATGGCAACGCGCCGAGGCGCGCTAATGAGTCACAGACTAATGAGAGCGATCGAGAGAGGGCGAGCCTTGAACCGAAGCCATCTTGACAGGCCAACGCCTGGCTTTCGGCATCGAATAGCTGAGAGCCCGAGAGACGGTGATAGTAGAGAGAGAGAGGCACGGGAGGGACACTAAACAGCCCAGGGCAGCTCTTGGGGATCGAGAGCTCGGCGTCCATGTCCGATTATTCGCACAAAACGAGGTAATTGCCGGCGCTAGCTCGGCCGGGTCAAAGGGCACACGCGGCCCGATTAGCCAGCGGGACGAGCCCGGAGGCACTGTAGCAGCAGCAAGAGAGGGCGAGGGGGTAACGCGGCTCTCGGTCCTGCTGGCGCTGGCGAGATAAGGCGAGAGAGAGAGAGCTGGGGCTTTCGCTCCCACGCGCGTTTAATCGCGTACGAGCGCTCCTGGCCTACGGCATCCAGCAGGACAGATCGGATATGCCAACGGTGTCGCGCCTCTTCGGCCTACGCGATATATCCAACACGCACGCTCCCCATCCCCTCATTGAAACTCCACCGATCGACGTATCGATCGATCGCCCCGAGCTTGCGTTCGACGATCGGGAGCACGGGCTCCCCCCCCCCCCTGGGATTTCATGGGGAGACACGCTCGATGACCGACTCTACCTCTCAGTGTCTATGGTGATGCTTGTTTTTAGAGGACGAGACGCTCTCATGAATCTTTTTATGCGCGACTGTAACGAGCTTTTCCGCCTTTTACGAGGCGAGCTTGCGGGAAAGCTCGTGATAAGCTAAATTTATTCGTTGCTATTTTTCAAGCACTTCAAACTTGAATAATGCATTTTGTTTCTATAACGTCAATTTTTCCATTGTCTCGTAACATTAATAATATCGGCAATGATTAAGTTTCAACCTACTTTCAACTACGCCAAGCGTAAATAACAAACACGTATCGGAAAAAGAAAAAGAGAGCTCCGGTAATGTAACAACCGTAAAAGCATCCCTCGTTACAAGCTGCAGCCATCAAATCAGCCTGAATAAACCAGGCCATCCACTCTCTCTCTCTCTCTCATCCTCTCTTTCTCGCATGCTCGGCTGATTGCAGGCACGTAGGCGCGCGGAAAATTTCAGGTCGCCAACCGAAAGCTCTCGGTAGCAGAAGGCCGCGCGCGCTTTTACGAGGCAAGAAAACCCCGGGACTGCCGAGCCTTATCGCCGACGCGTTATTGCCACCCGAACGCGGAACTATCAGGTATAAAGCGGTAATGACATCGTAGGGACGCGACGCGAGCTTGAGCTTACGCACCTGCTGACTTTATTCTTCCGCGAGGACTGCTAAACTCCCCCCCCCCGCGCAACCGCTCTCGTCTTTTCGTTTTAACCGAAAGCTAGAAGTGCGCAACTGTACCTTTCGATCGAATTAGCCGAATTCAATTGCCCTGCGAATGATTCGACGAGCTTGCGCAGCTGAAATTATATTGCCACGCGCCGATGCGCCCGTTTTTATTTCATTCTCGAACAAGTTGTTCTCGGCATAAAGCTCTTACTTTCTATACGGTTCTCTTTCTCTCGCTCTCTTTGTTATAACCCTATAATGTCGCGGACAAATGAATTATTAAAGTTTAATTTAGTGCGCGCACGAAATTGTAACTGGCCGCGTAAAATTAAACCGCGTGTATAGCGATATTACGATAATTAATACCCTGTAATAACATTTGCTGCAACGACATACCGCATTCTAATACGCCCCGTGTAATTGCCAACGTTAATGAAGATATTCGTTATGCCAATAATAGCATACCATTGAATTATTCCGAGAGCAAAAACATTTACGATTAAGTTAACGAAGGAAAAAAAGCTCGTTCGTCGTAAATAGAGTAGCAGTCTCCGAGTCGAGCTGTGTCAAACTCAAATCCCTCGAGCGAGTAGTGATAAGGATAATCCATCAAACGGACACGCGCGTGAGTGCATATAAAAGAGTACCGGGGGCGGAGGGATGGAGAACTAATCCCGCGATCAGGTAGCCCAGAGAGAGAGCGAGAGCGCTGCCGTCCGAAACTAGTTGACTTTGCTCGGGGCGATCGCAGCAGCGCACCTGCGGCCCCCACCTCGAATTTATACACGCGCGTAACACGACTGACGAGCGAGCATGCCAAGTAAGTTTCCCTGGGATATTTTTCGGCTGGAGCCTGATGGAGCTCTACAGCCCGAGCTTGCGAAGAATGTTTTATTGCGCGTCGCTGGCTATTATCTTTTGAGTTATGCCAAGATAAAGCCGGAGATGTATACGCAACGAGGATATTGGGTGGCAAGTGGCGCGCTCGAAAGTTAAGTTTCTCGTGTCGATGAAGCGGTTTGTTTTCGGATATTTGTCGGAGCTTAATTTTTTGGAGCAGTACACACGCTAGAATGAATCTTTCGGATTCGTTGGATTCTCATAATTTTGAGTGCATTTGTTAATTTGAGTCAATCGTGCCATTTGCATCGCACGCTGTTTCGGATCGGAAAATATTGCTTAACAAGGACAAATTGACAAATACACACGTTTAATTATGAATATGATTTTGAAGCAAAATAAAACAAATATTACCTAAAATGTAGAATAAGAAATTTTAAATAAAAAACATACAATTTTAACATCTAACTAATGGCGTATAAGTAATATTCCATCAGAAATTAATTTCGAAAATGCATGCAAAAAAATTAAAAAAGTAATCGCCGTCAGACGCCTTGTAAACGCGCGCGCATAAGAGGACGCGGCAAGCGTGGAAAGCTCGAGGTAATAATTTCAAACATTTAACGCGCTCGGCAAGAGCTCAAAGGCGAAAAAGAGGGGAAGAAGGCTGCGCGGCCCACTCGGCAACTCGTGAATATTACCGAGAGAGAGAGAGGCTCGGGAGGCACATCCTGCCTTTTAAAACCTCGGTCGCCGTCGTGGGGCAAAAATTGATTCGTCAAGTGGGCGTGAAGAGGTCGTGCAAATTAGCCGCGCTTGCTTACTCGCGCCAGCCAGAGCTTTTCCCAGCTTTGCAAAAAGGAGCTGAGAAAAAGAGCGAGAGAAACATATAAATGCTGTTTTCGCGAGGCACGCGATGAGCGCTTCTTGGCTTGTCAGCCTCTGCTCGGCTTAATTTATCTGTTGCGCCGGCGCTACGATCAAATAATAATCCATTCTCCCCAAACTCAAGCTCTCGTTTTCGCTCTGTACTTAACTGACTACGTAATAAAGCGAGACTACGTTCTCTCGGCTTAGTTGGCAAATTCAGGTTAATACTTATTGTTAAAATGTTCACGAGTCAAGGAGCATGTAGTTTATGTGTGTATCCGTGTTTCAGGACGAACATCGTGCATTCAGGAGACAGCTCGAGGACAAGAGACCAATCGTAGAGAACAGTTTGCTGAGCGGACGGCAATACATCGCCAATGAGCCACCTTTGTCGGACACCTCGGATTCGGAAGGTGAGGTGCTCTCCCTTTACCGAGGGACCATTTCACGCTCGTCTTGCTACGAGCCGAATGACAAACCGACTGTGCCCGTCCTCTTCCTCGCACTGGTTAACCAAACGCTCATCAAAAGCCATTTTCGTTAATTTATCTTTGTAGTGTGACGCATGGAAAATTTTCTAGCCACTGACCACATAAGAAATCTCTCAAGCTTAAACTTTCAATTTAGCAATCGCCGTAAATAAGGCCGGTATAATTGCCAACTCCCGAAATTCGGCGAAGAAAAGCCGAGGGCAATTAATCACCGGTGTAGATATATCGGGCTCCATGCGGGATACGCTATAGTTTTTACCCCAACTGTTTAGCATTGATAGCGGCCGTATCGCTCGTCGGCCCGAGGCTTGATTTACGCCCTGGGACATCGAGAGAGAGAGAGCGACGAGCAGTTTCTAAATCCGACGATTGGCTGAATTTTCGGGCCAAGTTCGCACACGACGAGCGCTCGCGATAATCGGGCACCACGTCCCATTTGGCGATCACCCGATCTTTCGTGGCCGCGCTCGTTTTTGCGCCGAAGCCCCGGGGCCGGCCTAATTTTACCGACATGGATATTTCTCAGCTTTTGTTCAGCAGCAATAATAGAACTGTCTTTTTCTTTTGTTTTCTAATTGACAAGTAAAAGCATACGCGGACAATGAAAAAATTTTACTATCTCCATTCGGAAATCGCAACGCTGAGCTGCGAACTGGCAGAGGAGAGGCTCGTACAATTGAATAACAGCGTATTAACATCGATTCCTGCTTTTACCGATAGGCAGGCCCTCGAAGCTCTGGCCGACGATTCAATAACGCCGTTAATTAAAAGCCATCTTTTACGCCGATTCGACGCTGTATCGCGTTAGCCCAAAATTCCAACTAGCTCGATTCCACCTCCCTTCTCCCCACCAAGCACAGCCGAAATAGATATCGAATATTGCCGGGCAGCCCTTAATCCGTTAATGAAGTAACGAGTGGCCGTAGCACGGCCGCCAATAGCGCGGCTGCGTACGCGCTTACCGCGAGGCACACTGCTCGTCGCTATTTGTGGAACGAGCCGCTCCCCGCCAGTCTGCTCCGTTGCAATATCAGATCTGTGCGCGCCTACTTCCCCCTCGCGTGCTTTCTATTGCGCTCAATTGCTGAATTCGATAAAAATGATGCTGATAATCATTGTTGCGTTGTAGCTGGACGAGAGCTGGACGGCGACTCGCGCTACAGGAGCGCCGAGGAGCAGGCGCGCGAGCTCACGCGCAGCATACGTCGCGAAGTGAACAAACTGTCGGAGCAGTGGAACGCTCTGATCGAGCGCAGCGACGCCTGGAAGCGAAAACTGGACGACACCCAAGCCGTGAGTACACGCCTAGCATGTCTCCTTCATACACATTGTAATATTCGCTTTATTATTACGTTGACTGTTTATCATCGTTTCGATATAACCTGCATTATTCGCAGCGCAGAAACGCGCTCGCAATTGAATTTCTTTCCATGCGTTTACGACGTGACAAATACTTTGGCGCTTCTATTTATCACGCGAATAATAAGTGCCGCGACCCGAATGGACACTTTTCGAAAGTGCCCGCAGCAGAATATTTATCGTTTCGGCATTATGATAATTGACAGTACAATGCTAAGAGCCGACGTGTATTTATGATAATTATTGCCGCGACTGGTCTTTGCTGTCCTTTGTTTCGCAACGTAGGTACTCCCTCCCACTTAATATATCAAACGACTTGCAATACTCGCCTGTAAGACGTACGGCGAGTGAAGTTGTTCGAAAAAAAACAACAACAATTCCTTTAAGCAGAAATTTCGTTAGCCTTCATTTCGACAAATGAAATCGTCAAATAGAAAGTCATCGACCTATTAGCTGACAATTTTTCCATGATCGAGAGAGACAAAAAAAATGCACCATAGCAATAAAGTTCTTATTAGCGCGCAGTAGGTGCGGCTAAGAAAAACGGAGCCGTTTAACTGGCGCACAATTGGCCCCGCGTGTGTGTGTTTTCTCTCTCACACTGGAGCATCGTCTCGAGCTACAATTTTCTTTCGTATCGGCCGGCCCGTATCCCATTTATCGAATCGACAACGCTAGTCTTGTCGCTCCCTCCTCTACCCCCCAACACCTTTTATCGTCGTAGCTGCGATAACAATCGGGAAACGCTCGAAAGTAAACGTGTATTTTCTCGCCAAGCAAAGGCGCCAAAGCTGCTATGTGAGAGAGAAAGAGGCAACCCGCCTGTAATTGGCGCGTAATGGAAAACGGCTAGGTATCCTTTCAAGCCATTTATACCCGCTCTCGCGGTTTATCCTCGCATTTATCCCGGTGTCATTTATTAAAATAGCCATCGGCGCTAGAGCGCGTAAAAAGAGGAAGCCCCCCCCTATTGCCATAAAATTGATTTCACCGGGTAAATATAAAATCCTTTAGCTCCGGATTACGTTGGACTTATTAAGCGTGATGCGCCGTATGAAGATTGACGCAGTGGTCGCACCGATCGATCTCCACAGCCCATTATTTTTCCCTCGCCATACCGTACCGGCGTTCTTTTTTTTTTCTTTGGCTTCGAGCTTTACCGCAAAAACTAATTAGTTAATTCACGCGTTAATTCCCCGCGACTGCGAGGAAAAAAAAGAGAGGTAGCCAACTGTAGCGGCAGCGTCCATTAATTTCCACAATTGCCGGAGCACGAATTAAAAAAAAAAAGTAGGGGGTGAGAGGGTGTATAAAGCGCTTTCGAGCCGATTCAATTAGCGAAAACTAATCCACCGAGGCCGCTCGAATTAATTCGCGCGCTCCACTGCTCACACACGTATACATACGTATATTTGGTCGTCACCGATACATCGGTTTCTTTGAAAACGCGCGGCAATTTTAACGAGCCCCCGCCTCGCCTACCGCGATAGATAAACACGGATAAGCTGCGAGGCTTCAACTCGTGTTTACACCTCCCTACCTAAAGCACGTGCTACTTGAGGTTACTCCTCTGTAAATACTCCGCGGAACAAGCGCCAACATCTGGTCTCTACGAAAGCTCTCGAATTTTCAGCGCTTTCGTTAAGGCCGACGAAATTAGTCAACAGGGGCTCCGTTAGCGACGTTACGATCGCAGCCTTTGTTGTCGTTTAGAAAATAAATGTTTATTTAATCCACTCGTCTCGGGAGCTATTTCGGAGAACGCGAGAAAGAATCGATTCCAATTAATCTCCATCGCATAAATCTTCATTCAGCAGGGCCATTTGAATCGATTGGCCCCTTCCCGTTTCCCGGACGCTTGTCTACCTATCGGTAACGTTAGTGCGCGCATGTTTACGGAAGCACTTCTCCCAATCCTCCGGCTCCTCGGCGAGAAATCCATCTTTCTCGGACCGCCGGTAGAGAGGAAAGGCACCCTAGGGACGCCGCCGGCCAGCTTGAGCTTCGTATCAATCGGAACCTCAATTCCGACGAGTGGCTACTTAATCACCTCAATTCGCTCGATCCCCACGACTTGGACAATTAGTTAATTAGTCGATGAGTTTGCGGAGCCCCTCCTGTTGCAATCCTATAGATCCGCTCAGGCGTTTTACGGCGTTTACGATGGCCACTCTTTTAATTCTTAAATATTTACTCTTTTCAAATTGATGTAATTATAGTAAGAAACTAGACTTTCCAGTACGTTAGTTAAACGCCATTATGAAAATCCAATGGACCGAAAAAAAAGTTCATACTATTACTCACGTTTCACAAGCATGAAATTCGTCTGATAAAAATAATGAAATCCAAGGAGAAGAGAAGAATCCCACGGTCGATCTCGCAGCGGGACCGCGAGCTAGCGTCAATTACATAATTGGCCGATCGGCCCGTAACGGCGAGGCAAAAGATGGAACGGAGATCTCGAGGAGGCGTCAAGGAGGGATATATCGCACCCTCTCATGCTGAAACTCGCGCGCTCTCTCTCTCTCTCCTTCTCAACGCGATAAGGCCGATAAGTTGCCTCGGGATAATTCGCTGCTAGCGGACCCGGCTCACGTATAGCACCGACGCCGGAGAGCAGAGCTGCCCGGACGAGGAGGAATGCGCTCTCGGGGCCGCGCAAATATTTGCCCGCTCGTTCCTCCGGCTCTTGAGAGACGCCAAGCAGACAACTCTGGAAAATCGTATAGCCGATCGTCGACTCCCTCTTATACGGCTCTTCTGCTTTCTCTCTCTCGACAAGCATGCGCCTCCTGCTATTCTGGACTACACGAGTGGTATGTCAAGACACCTGCTAATGTCGAGAGAGAGAGAGAGAGAGAGAGAGAGAGAGAGAGCGAGCTGTCGCTTCTCACTTTTCAAGCATCCGAGATTTGGCTTGTGACGCGGTTACTGTAGACGGGTTTAAAGAGGACAACCACGCATGGTTTATTTTGTTTTATTTTACCAAAAAAAAAAAGACGATTATCAATGTTAGATAAGACGATAAGGCGGCGTGCCAAAGATCCTCGGGATTCGAGGAGCGAATAAAGGGAGGAAGATATAATAAAGAAGATACGACGGGGGAAAAAGGACCTGCAGGACTGCCACCTGAGCGAGTCCAGTCCCGGGGATAATCGCGTTATACCTGTGCCACCGAGAGAGAGAGAACCAGCCGGCGTCTGGCGCGCCAACTCTCCCACTTCCTTTTCCGCGCCCACGCTTGGTATATACCTTCGCGCGCCGGGAGAACACGTCACCGCGCTGCTTTTATACGACGGCATATTCAATGCAACACCATTTGTCCATTCAAACCCGGCGACATTTTTGCACGAGCCACTTTTTTCTTCTCAATCCTCTCTTTCTGATCTTTTTGATTCCGATTGATTTCTTCTTTGATATACGCTATGTTGGTAGAGACATTGATCGTTGAGTTTTAGGGTTCTCGGTGAGGTCGAGGGGAAAAAAACGTGGTGTTGCGCAAGTTTTTATTAACTAATAAATAATACTGCCTATCTGCGAGAGCTCGTAAAGCTACTTTATGGTGGAGACATTTATAGTACATAGTTCAAGCTTGTTTAAGGGTCTCCCCCCCCCCCCGGCCCCGTTGCAGCATAGTCAGCAGAACGTCGGGCTTTGCGCGCGAATAAAAGAATTGTATAGTGCTTTCCCTTTTGTTTATATTGCATTTTTAACGGGACTCCCAGCTTCACGTGTGACACGTAAAAATTTACCATGTTTGGTCACTTTAAAGGACTAATTAACCGAAACAACTGAAACGCATTTGATGCGGCACTTAAAACGGGGTGAATTTTTTAAAAGAATTTAAGCCACAACTAATAATTTTTCGAAATAAAAGATACGCGAAATTTTAATGAAATTTTCTTATTTCTCGTTTTACGCGCGACTAATGAAATGATACAAATAAAATTCGAGCGAATTAAAACCCATTTGCTTATTAAAATAACGCGCATGTTCGGAATAAAATATTCATCGCGAAAATAAAAAAGGAAGCTAATACGTTTAATTTCGTTGGCATTTTTCGCTCTCTTAAAAAGTTATAAACATGGCTTTATTTATAAAAATATACGAAGAGACTTGGTGAAAGCATCCCGAATGTGCCCCTCAAAGCTAAAGCGTGCTCATTTAAAAGCTTTTTGCTCCGAAATTTTTTTATTTTTCGTAATTTACTTTCTCTCGGTTATACCATCCCCAAGGAAATTCTTCTCAAAATGTTTTCCTTCTGATGTAAACTAATTGCACAACTGAGAACCTGCCATTTATGAAATAATAAAATGAAGAATGTCGAAACGTTATTATTATTTATTATTCGCATTATCTTTATGCAGACCAAAATCAATAATTTTTCGCGAGCTCCATAGAATGAAAAATAACCGTCCAAAATTAACACGTCAACGTCGCGTTTAGAATCATACAGGCCAATGAAATTATTGATTGTAACAAGGGTTACGAAATAACAACGAGCTACATTTTCAGTTGAAGATCAGACGTATCCTTTTTCATTTTCCATTCTGAAAAAGAATAATGAAACGAAACATTGATGCATGACAGTCGTCTGGCTCTACATCATCACCCCCTTTCTCTTCTCCTCCTCCTCTCACACTCTATCATCAATACGCAGAGTCGTATAAAAACTCAAAGGGAACAATAAGAACAAAACAAAAGGCTGCTAGAGAGAGAGAAAAAGATATCTCCTTTCTTTCCGCATCTCTTTCTCTTTCTCTCTCTTTCCTCGAGCCTTCTCCCGTTAGCAGGAGCAGCGCCGAGACCGGCCGATCCCAGCCGAGATCGCCCGAGCGAAAGAATGAGCCTGAGAAAAACAAAGCTAAAAGAGAAGGATAAAGCAACTATGGCAACTTCTCTTTTTCAGCGCACACAGGCCCATATAGCCCACATAGTCCTCGGCTCAACTCGGCTGCGCTTACATACTCACACACGTGTACACGCGAACGTGGGCAAGCAGCGGATCCTTGGCCGTTCTTTGTCTCCCTCTCACCAGCAGCAGTTCGACCGGCTGCTCCCCACATGTGTGTACGCCCCTCCTGCCCCTCGTCCACCTCTCTCTCTCTCTCGTTCTTTCTCTCTCCCACTTTTCGGCCAACTCTCACATGTGCTCTCTCTCTTTCTCGCGCTGTACCTCGGCGTCTTCGGCTTCCTCGCTCCGCTGGTGGCTTTAGTTATATGCTAGTCGTCCGTGCTCCGCGCGACTCTGCACCGGCCGCTAGACCTGAAGAGTTATCGCTGGTCATCCTCATGACCCGCTCCCCCTTTCGCGAAAAGCGCGTCTACTCGGAGTCTGTGATTTTTTAAATATTTTTGTACGTTCCTGTTTTCTTTCATTTTTTATCTCGATCGCACGCGATCAAGAAGATTGGTACACGAGCGTGAGAAAATGTGATTTCTGCGGGTCGAACGTGCGTTTGGTGTAAGCATTTGAATTTCCGCTGCGGACTTGTGACCATAAAAAAAAAAGAAGTTGTACGTGAGGATTTCATTGTGGCGCGCTCCTTCTTCCACCTCCTTACCTGCGCCACGTGTTGTTGGTTGTGTCAGCCAACGGTTCTGCGTTTACGTGTGTCTGTGTGTCTGTGTGTCTCCGGACTGTCGCCCGTGCACGTGCTAATTCTTTAGAAACACACATTTCTTCCCTCCTTTCCTCACCCACATGTAGACATTTCATGAGTAACACGTTTCATATCCCATATATTAAAATTTCTAGAAATGATTTTATCACTAACCTCGTTTCTACCGATATTCATAGATAAATTAGTTAAAGTCGAAAAAGCAATAGAAACTTTCACAAAATTTTTCCCTACCGACGGCAAAGTGATACTCCGAAAAAAAAAAAATGACAAAAGAAACGATTACGCGCACGAGTGCGGCGCGGGTGAGGGGTCAGCGTTAAAGAGCAAAAGCGCTCGCGGGCGCTGAAGCGAGAGGGAACACACGCGGGAGAGGAACCACGGTCGTTAGGCTCGAGCGTCACGGACATTCGCGAGCAAATGGCTGGGCTAAAATTTTCGAAAGGACAATTTGTCGGGCTGGGAGTATGAACGTTTTGGTATAAGCGGCATGACGGGGGAACGGGAGGCGGGGCATAAATTAAGCCGCTAAGCCAAGGGCCCCCCTGCGAAATTGAATTTTCATTGTGTCCGACCAAGCGGTAACGTCCTTTTTAATTAATACATCGCCAGACTTTTTTTGTAAAGACAGCGAGACAACGGCGATGAAGTGATTGGTCGGATTAATCGAGCTGCTCGGAAAGATAATAAGCTTTCGCGCGTTTATATAATCGCAAGTAGGCGGATTCGGGCTTTCGAAAGTAAATCGTAATTAAATGAAGCTCTTGTCGGGAATAAAAATCAGTCAGTTTAGGCCGATACGCGCTTTGAAACGGTCATAAATTTGCCGATGATAAAATTACGTTTGCCAAACGGCGATATATCTATCGCTCGATTCTCAAATTGTTGTCGCAGCGGGTCGTCAACGGGCTCCGATGAATGATGATTTACGATCGAGTGACAACTATAGCTGACCGATTCAGTAATGCTACTATTTTCGTCGCTTATAGTGTTGGAAACCGTAAAAATACGTAGAAAGCAGTGACTCATCCACGTTAAAACTCTTACATTGTCGAAACCAATAAAAACCCACACGTACACTGAGAAAACACATATTATAATTTTTACAAATATTCTAGTAAAAATTACAATAGTCCATAGTAGTGCTCGGATATACTGACATTCTTGTGAT